>ML736348.1:0-59560 GCA_009193595.1 Aspergillus bertholletiae | reverse complement strand
AAAAAGAAAAAGAAAAATATAGTTTTTCTTTCCGTTTTCACTCCGTACCCCCCCAAGAAGAATATCGGAATAGTATATGGTCCATTCAGTAGAGAGAAATACCTCTCTCAGTTTGTTTAAAAAAAAAAAAAGATATTATCAGGTGTGGGAATGACCGGTGATGACGGACAACTTAACGAATTAAAATAAATATAAAAATGAAAATAAAAATTAACCCCCCCCCAAAAAAAATAAGAAATCCAAAAATGAAATCAAATCAAATCACATAAAAACAACCGAACGAATTGATTGACGGATGAAACAGCAGTTGCGACAATCATTCATCCACCGCCCTTAACTGGGCTAAGATCAACTCTTCCATGACCTTTGAAACGTCCATGCGCCCCTGCGCGACAACTAAAAAAAACAGCCCAAGTCTTCAACCACCAGATATCACTTTACTACTACTCTGTGGTGCACATGCCCGAGTAACGGGCGCTTGCTGAGGCACTCCCGGTCGGGGCAATTCTATGTCTTCATTTATTCATACGCTCGCCGTTCCTGTTTCTCTTCTCTATCCGTATCTTCTCACTCGTCTCTCTGTTCGGCGCCGCTCTTGACACAGCCTCGCCGTCATGTCCTGTTGATAACCTCCTTGACCCCTTGACTTCTACTGTAGGTTCATTATGATTTGCTACCCGCCCTCTCCCCTAGGTTACTTACTATCCATAATGTTCTGCCTGCCCTTGTCAGCCTGGGTAGGCTCCCCCCCATTTCCTATATATGCAGGCTGACTCTCTCTCTAGTTTGTCCGGATGTGTCGATATATGCGCGCTGCAACTACCAGTTCATTTACATTACTAGATCTGCACCAAACACCCGAGTTGCGCTAGATTGCGGGCTCTACCGGATCTCTCTATATCCCTTAACCAAGAAAACCCCCTTCGATATGATGCACCAGCCGTTAACAAGCTCGTGCCCGTCGACCTCGGAGGGGCTTGTCAAAGCCCCAGCGATTCATTTTCCCGACGGCACCGTCAAGCAATCTACTCTGCTCCGGTCCCCGACCGTCCATCGGAATGGACATGTCAACCTGGACACATTCTCCCCAGTCAATGAAAATGGAAGCTTCGAATTCGATCGCGTTTTGAAAACCGGGAAGGTGCATCGTCGAGTTAAACATAAACATGTCAGCCTCATTTCCCATCTATATTGCAATTCGCCGCTGACGCTGCTTGATTAGGCATTCAGGGCCTCCTGGAAACAAGCTTATCTCGTTCTCCGCCCAAATCTGTTATCGGTCTACAAAGACGAGGAAGCAACAAGATTGCGACTATCCATTACACTATCAGAGGTCACCGCGATCGCTCCCGTTAAATCCCCTCGGTCCAATCGCCAGCATGTTTTCGGCATATTTTCCCCTTCTAAGAACTATCGCTTCCAGGCTCTGTCGGAGAAAGATGCGCAAGATTGGATCCAGCGCATTCGTGCCGAAACTCGCATAGACGAGGAAGAGGAGGCATTCCTGGCTCTTTCTATGAAAGGAAACAATACAGTGGCTAGCAAGCAGCGGGTTGACGATACCACTGACTTCTCGGATATTGAGCATATGGGCAGGGCTAGCTCCCCTGAATTCGGACACGCAAGCTCCCCTGGAGGACGTCTCACCGCACACCAAAATTTCTCGGGGCATGACATTATATCTTACTCGGAATGGTCCGATGGACCTGCGAGCAGCTCCAGTGCTCGCCCCGCTTCAAGAACTTCAACAATCCCTAACTTAACTATGTCTACTCCAGCAGGTTCACAGACCGTTCCTGCGCGCGATGTGGATCGCACCCCGGAATCAGGTGCTCGGCGTGACCCGGAGAGAGTTATCTGCAATGGTTATCTTCAATGTCTTCGTATTAAAGGAGGAGTGCGCCAATGGAAACGACTATGGGTTGTCTTACGCGCAAAGAGCCTTGGCTTCTATAAGGATGAACAGGTATGGAGGTCTAATCCACCCAGTTTTGTTGTAGTTCAAGTTATTTTCTGCTGTATTGGGGTGTATTAGAAGAAAGCTGACTGGTTACCTTCCACAGGAGTATTCCGCAGTCAAGATCCTTCCAATGGACCAGGTATTTGATGCCGCAGAAATTGACCCCATATCTCGTTCAAAACTCTTCTGTCTTCAGGTCATCGCAGAGGAAAAATCTTATCGTCTATGCACAGACAATGAAGAATCTCTAGCAAAGTGGCTAGGGTCCCTGAAGAGTGTTCTAGTCGCTCGCAAGAAACTCGAATCAGAGACTGCGCCAGGACCGGTGGCGGCCGCCGCCGCTGCAGCCTGAGCAATTGTATAACAGCACGGGTTTGGTAACAGCCCGAGTATCGCTCCCTTCTATCACTTCCCTCACTGTGTCTCTCATTAACAAATTCTCTTCGTTGTCGGAATACTGTACACCTCTTATATATGCCTTCGTCAACTGCGTTCTCTTTTCTCATTGTGATCTTTTTACGACATACATACCCGGCTTTACTGATGATATAGATCTCTTTCTTCTTTCTCATTGTGACTTGTCTTCACCCCCTCGACTTCAAATAATGCTGATAGTGTTGGTATCACCAATGTTTATTTAATCCCCTGTATTAGTGATAATATTTTGGATACTGAGGAATCAACGGCATAATAAATAGTGCAGTGGGCATTAGGCCGTGGTATTATATTTTCCAATGGCAGATCGAATAATCCATGTCCATTATTGCTCTCTATTCTCTGTGATACCACACGGCCCTGCTGTGACCTTATGTGCTTCTCTACGCTAAGGAAAATAAAGGATAACCCTCAACGAATTGGCAATTTGTGGGGGTGTATATGGTTTAAATTCCGTTTATCTGGACCAATAACCTAATTACTTGCCCTGGGGTTACATATCTCACCTCTCTACCTCTTCTCCGGGAATAGCATCATAATCTCCCGCTGATGTTTCCTCGTTCCCCTTCTCCTTACTTTCGTTGTTGACGACCAAGAATGACAGGAACACGATCGCAGCGCCAACCCAATACAGGGCACTCGACGTCACGCCTTGAAGGAAGATCTCGCCCACAAGGGAGAGTGGGATAGTCAATGAGAGGCCAACAGTGACGACGAGAGGAGTCGTCAAGAGCATAGCGTAGGCCCAACAGATATCTGAAAAAAGCGAGGATACGGAGTTAACCTGAAGAAATCAGGCGTTAGTATAGTTCGAGTTTCAAGTTTATGGGGGAGGAACAGAAGGAAGTTAGTACCAGGATGATAGTCCAAATCTTGCCTGTGTCAGGGAGCGCAAACGTCTCGATACCGGTAAAGTGCATCACAATGAAACCGGGCCACAGGAGGAACAAGTTAATGAGACCGACAAGACCAAAGAACAACTGCATGTTCACGCGGGACTCATCTCCGACTTGCTTCTTTAGAACAATAGTATACACTCCGTACATAACTGCGCTGAATCCGGCCATTGCATCGCCGAGCGCGATCTCGGTGGGGGTTTTGTTCGGAAACCTGCTGCCGCTGCCATCATCTGCCGGGGGGGTGTCCGATGCAGACAGATCAACACGGGATATCAGGATAATCCCAACTAAGGAGGCGACAACGCCGGCGAGCTTGCGGACGGTAAACTTTTCAACGCCAATCAGTGCGCCGAATATCAAAGTCCAGACACCTGTGTTCATAGACGTTAAAGCTTGTACTCAATATTGATTTGGGCGATGCATACCGCTGGTAGAAGTCAAAATGGTAGTGCTGCCCACGGTCGTGTATTGCAGGCAAGCCATAGCAAAGTAATTTGCCTGTTTGCGCATTACGAGTCAGCTCAGAAAAACTCGGGCGGTGCTCCGCAGTCTTGAGTTACTTACAAGGAACTACATCAGGTTAGCATAACGATTCAGGGGTTTGCATATCGGAGAGATTCTTACCCATAGCATGCAAAATTGCAGGCTTAACTTCGCGGTTGCCCTCAAGCCCAGCTTGGCAGACTCTTCTTTCCCATCCGAATCCAACGTGGCTGCATTCCATATTTCAGGGTCGCCGCGCTCGTAAGCACTGTCCCGCCCCGTTATTTCAGCATCTGGATCATGTGAATCAATGTGCCGCAGGAGACTTTGAAACGAGTCTATCTGGGAGAGCCTTCCCGAACGCCATAATCTCCAGATCCGGCCAGATATTATTGTAAAGAGGGGAAGTATAAATAACGAGGTGTTAATATACGTCACAAAGAATGGTTTGGAGTAGGTATCGTCAGCGAATATCGTCTGGGACGCGGGTCAGTAAGTGAGCGACTCAGGATGAAGGCACACGGAGAGAAGAGGCGC
The DNA here is from genome assembly GCA_009193595.1 of Aspergillus bertholletiae. Lineage (NCBI taxonomy): Eukaryota > Fungi > Ascomycota > Eurotiomycetes > Eurotiales > Aspergillaceae > Aspergillus > Aspergillus bertholletiae. Next base: position 55,246 of record ML736348.1, on the reverse strand, counting down.
TTTCATCAAGATATTTGTGAGGGGCTAGCATACACTAGCCAGGAAATTCGAAGCCGTCCACAGGACGACCACAATCAAAAGCAACCCGATGCCAAGTGTTCGTCGTGCGATACCCGTGGGCATTTTGGTGAAGGTGTCCATGGAGAGTATCAACCCGAGAAACTATGTACAAATGATCGAAGGTGGGGGCGCCGGCGTGGTCAAAAAACTCATCGAGGCTCCATTCATCAAGGTTATCAGTCGAGTGTTTTCCGCGCTTCGGACTCAACCGGAGATGCAAGAAGTACGGCGAACCAAAGTCAGCGCTCAAGGTAACAAAAGATGTCAGGGTGGATCACGGAGCGCAACTAGGAAAAACGCAGATGGAGCTCAGCTGGACCAGCAGGTGACGTGACCACCCTGCGAATTAATCATGGGATGTCTAGGGTCAAGGGGAAGAAATAAACCCCAGACTACTGATGCATGATAAGAAGTCGGTCCAAGTCCCACCGCCCAAGGATCACGGGATATCACCCTGGAAAGAGATCGACAGGGTCCCGGACATTCATTGTTCCCCCATAACTATACTACTAACGTACTACACTGCAAACTGCACTCTCAAGTACTAGTAAGTTAGTTGTATTCTAGACTCCTCAGGCAAATACGATTAGACGTGTGCCGTAAAACACTAGGAAAAGGAAAACACGACAGGTAAAGGGATATCCCCGTGCGACCCAGCAGGCAAAGCATGAGATAGGCACTTCATGTAGTTCTGAAGTATCCTCAAGATATATAAGCCCAGTATTCGAGGGAAATAAGCCATTCCCCAGGCCTGGCAGTAAAGGAAAAATAAAAATGAAAAATAAATGAAAAATAAGAAATGAAAAGGAAAGGAAACAGCAACAACATCTCTACAAAAAGAATTCAGAATGCAAACAGAAAGCTGCAAATCTCGGCCATGGATTGTAAATCATTGAAAAGTCATGTCCATCACTAGGGTATCAACAGGCACATCCATCGCGCTCACTATCAAGGTGGATGTTGATAGGATCACTAAATTCACCGCTAAACTCTTCGGCCTCTTCTTGCGCCAAAGCACTCCTAGCGATGACTTTTGTGTGTGTCAGTATGTGACAGAAATACGAAGATTGAGCGAGTAGTTGAAGAGGGCTGGCTTACCTTCAAAAGCCTGCTCAACGTTAACAGCCTCCTTGGCACTGGTCTCGAAGTAAGGGATGTTGCCCTTGGATTGGCAAAACGTCATGGCGCGTTTTGAGGAAATCATCCGCTTGCTCTCCTCGACATCGATCTTATTACCAATAACGACCTATATCACGGTCAACATTCAGCCAGAAATGGAAAGCGGGGGAATAGAAATTAGCTAAGTAGGTAAACATACGAAAGGGAAGTTCTCAGGGTCTCTCGGGCTTGCTTGGATAAGGAATTCATCCCGCCAGCTGTCCAGAGCCTCGAAACTCTTCGAGTTGTTCACATCGTACACCAAAACACAACAGTCGGCGCCTCGGTAAAATGCAACACCCAAAGATTGAAAACGTTCTTGACCCGCAGTATCCCAAATCTGTTTGTCACAAGTTAATCACCAGCTCTGTGGCATCGAGAATTAACGGGGCACATGCCTGCATTGTTACCAGTCGGTCGTCTACCAGAACTTCCTTGGTAAGAAAATCCGCGCCGATTGTGGCCTTGTAACTGGCGCTAAATTTCTTGTTGACCTATGTCGCAAATATCGCTGTCAGCGGGATACGGTACCACACATGATTCTCCTGCACTGAGGGTCACGGACATATTGGTTCATCAAACTCGTTTTACCGACGCCACTATCACCAAGAATAATCACCTAGGATATAAGTATGCCGGTCAATAAGAGTAGTCTAGCCGTAGTGCTGGTATGGTAGCCTTACCTTAAGAAGAACCTTCTTCCGTGACGACATGGCTGTGGCTATGTGAGATAAGGCGGTATGCGCGGTGGGAGACAATAGCAAGCGGCACAAATGACAATGAAGGACTGAGTAAGTTTCTATGGAGAAAGGCGATCGAGAAGGTTTGGTGGGTGTTGAAAGTTCCTCCTGCCCTAGCAAATGGCTGTGAAGTAGCTGGAGGAGGATGAGTGAGTGAGTGAGTGAGTGAGTGAGTGAGGACCGGAGTAAGTAGTTAGTAGTACTAGTCCAAAGCTAATGGGAGGCGGTTAGTTTCGATGATGCATGACGCTGGGGCGGTGGAGCAGGCGGTGTGCACGTGTTGCTGCATCGTCTGATCATTTCACCAACGGCCAACCCGTTATCTTTACTACGTACAAGAAAGTTGCCCACGGTTCTCCTTAAGATAGCACGTCGAAATCTTTGACAAGACCTTCCATACGCTTCCGGCTGCTAGTAACATTTGCACTGTGTTTCTCATCTGCTGTGTGGCTAACCCATGTCATAATGTATCCGTGATATCAAGTTGCTCTATTCAACATCGCTTATCGTGATTATCAATGGCCCATTGGAGAGAGGAGTACTCCGCCGCTCTGGAGGCTCGCGATCGACGAGAAAAAGCCAACATTGCTATCTTAAATGCCTGTACGCCTTAAAGGGACAGCTATGTCTGGAGCGTAATACTCCCACGCGGCTCCTCATTCTCACTGACAAATCATCCATTGCTACAGATACCCAACTTGCCGATCGGGCCGGCCGTATAACAACAGTTACCAATAGTGCCCAAAGCTCTACCCCGACAGAGAGCCACAATGATACTTCCCAATCTCTAGCGGCAGACCCCAAGAAACAACATGTGACGTCACCGGCGTCTTCTCTTCTGGATGCTTTAACTGCTGCGCGCACGGATCTATCTGAGGCGCAGCGGTCCCGATCAGAGATACAAGATCAGCTTACTCGCACAACGACCGAGCTGGAGAAACTGCGAAAACGAAGCTCACAGGACTCACGCCGCATCGGTGCGCTAGAGAAAGAAGTTGCTCAATTGCAACAGCGGTTGAAGGATAGGGATGAGGAGTTGAAGGGAAAGGCTAAATTACTAGACGTATGACATCTTTCTCCCCATTCAATCGGATGTATTAACTAAGCTATAATCAGGATTTTCAAGACGAGCTTGCATCACTAAACCTGCAGCTCAATATGGCCGAGGAGCGGTCCAACCGGCTACAGAAGGAGAACCAGGAGTTAGTCGACCGTTGGATGGCCAGGATGGGCAAGGAAGCGGAGGCGATGAACGAGGCCTCACGATTTTCATGATATTTACGAGATTTTAAGGCCGTGGAAATAATCCGTATTGTTTCCAAGGCAATTTTAGCCCTCGGAAATATTGCGAGCTTTCTGAAGGCTATATCCAGGTCTATATCAACCTTATCTATACCATATTTGCATGATACCCACATGTTCACTGACTCCCAATGGCACGCAATTCAAGCAATGTAATATCTTGCACAACGTGCCATTAAAGCTCAGAATAATTCAGAAGAGGACAAAAGAAGTCCTTGGGCACAACAGGTGAAGAGCCGAAAACAGATATCCCAAAGAAATGAAGAAACCATGCCAACATTTATACAAGAAAACAGTGGTATCATATCTTCAAGACAAGTAATTATTTCCAAAAAAAAAAGGGGGAGGGGGGGAATAGAGAAATAATACACTCAAGAAAGGCCTGCATGTATGTAGTATTTATCAACCCAGGATAAAAAAACGTACCAAAACCAGTTTGTTGGTCGTCTCGGTGACCGCGTAGTGTATAGGCGGGCATCTCACTCCATACTCTCTGCGAAAGCTCTCAATCTAGAGCTGTCTTTGGTAGCGATGAAATAAGTGCCACCAACGTCGGTCCAGCTGACACTGTTGGACCAGTATTCCCTCTGCTTTACCTTGAGAAGATTAATAGGCGAATTTAGATTCCGCGACTGAATCTTATGGCCTGCGGGGACAAATGACTTGAGGGACACGATTTGGCAGCCTTCTTTCATGTCCAAGAAGTGATTGATAAGCTCATTATTGAGTTGTGGGGTGAATGCCTGGTTGTTGATCAAGATGACATCTGCGCGCTTTAGGACATCGATTATGCTCTGTTCTTTGAGGAAATCCCCCTGGACGAGATGAGTTTTCCCTGGCGCAATTCCCCATAGACGGCATCGAGCCCTGAACTCAGTCTGCTGGAGTTCGGCAAGCTCGCACGCATTCTGCATCATTTCGCAGCCCCAGCTTTCACACCCAATCTCCAATGCCGCCTGCAAAACAACGTTACCCACGCCAGATCCTAGATCGACAAAAACTTGGCCTGACTTCAATCCCGTCTCTTTGAAAATAGTGCTGATGAAACGAGGTAGCAATTCTCCATAGACATTGTCCGTCCCGTTTTCATATTGACGGAGCGATTCAACCCGAGGTGACACAGTGCGCGAATAAATCTGGGTCAAGATCCTCTCGACAAGGGGTAAATTCAGCCGATGAGTCGAGTCTAGTTTTTTTGCGATACTGCCGTCGCGCCTCATTTGTTCGATCGCGTCATTATAATCCGTTACAACATTTCGAAACTCCGCTTCGGATGCACGGGCGAGCGCTCGTCGCAGTTTTCTCTTAATCCCGGTTGACTCATTATCAAAATAGTCCACCTTGCCTTCCGGTATGTAATTTTGGGATACAGTTTCGATGACTTGGAATATATCGTCGATGGGTCTAAAATCTTCTTTGTCACGGGGCACAGCAAGGTTATATCTGTCGCACGAAGTAGACTTGTTAGCAAATCACGCGAGTACCATCAGTGCTGATTTTGCATGATATCATACCTTTCTTTTGGGGACGCACTTGGATACTGTAAGAATATTTCTGTAGGCCGGCCCGTTCCCCCAAAAGCTGGCTTGAAACACCCCGCCTTTTGGACAGACGTGATGTCGGCTGCGTGTACTATCGGCAGTAATTTAACTCCCTCTGAGAATGCCTTCAAGGAACGTATCCGCCTTTCAAGATCTGGCTCTGCACTGTCTCCCGTTCTTGCGCGCTTACGAACTTCGAACGACGTATCCGTGTCACTGGAATCATCATCACTGGAAAGTCGCTGTTCTGGCGTTTGTCGCTTTCGATTCTGTGACGGGGTGTTCAATCGCCGTTTCGAAGATGTAAGGTCTGGATCTCTTGAGACTGACCTGCTCGCCGATCTTTGTGTCTTTTTCGGCTTGTCGGAGGGCGAGGCACGCGACGATGTAGTCGGGGTCAGTGATGACGTTCTTGAAGGAGGCGCAGGCCGTGTCTGAACAACTTTACGAATCTGAGGCTTCTTTGGCTGTAGAGAGAAGCCTCCTCCTTTTTGTAGGTGGTCAAAGAACCCCATCGAGTAAAGTTGAACGCGCCGCACTCAGGGCGGGGGGTATACTGTACAGAACCGGTATGTATGTGCAAGGGTATATGGACAAGTGGGGGACAGTTAAAACATTTGACGCGGCATATGTACCGGAGGGAGCAGAGAAAGAATATTTGAAAGAATGAAATAACTAGTACGAAAATGCAGAGCAAGCTAAAGGAGGGAAGAAAGACCAGGAAAAGACCGTTCGTTGACTGAGCGGAAATGTCAAAGAAAAGCGAGCCGCGCAAAGCCTTAGCTTAAAAAGAAGCCGATGAAGGTTCAGCGCCGCCACTCTGGGCCGCATGTCCTTTTTAACCTTAGGCACACCCGCTTTCCGTCGATTCGGTTCTTCAAGCCGCCCTCCCCGCATGGAAAGCGATTATAGTGCGTAGTACTAGGTAGTAGTTAGTACTCATAGTGATTTTTCCCCTGTATATTTTACACACTCTACTTTAAGAGGAACTGAGTCTATGGCATACGGATCTCATTAATACAATGATTCTGTACATGGATATATAAAAAGCTGTAATATGCGGTTTCTATACAGACACACCCCTCAAATGGGTATCACATTTTGCACCTCAATGACACCGGCAGATCACAACGTATGGTATTCGCCCATCTGACCTTCACCATCTTTACTTCTGTTTCTTCTTTGCAAGACGCTTCTGAGCTCGGACGTCCTTCTTCATCCGGGAATCCACAATCTTATATTTGCCCTTCACTCCGCGTGGACGACCAGAGATACCCCTGTTGTTACCCTTGGCCACGACCAGCTTCACCTGCTGCTTAGGCTTCTTCTTGGTTGCCTTGCTCATCAACTTCGCAATGGCCTGTGACTTGTCACGTTCGCTGAGGGCCTCATCATCCGCCAACAACGCGGACTTCTTGCGCAGCTTTTCCAGTTTCTGTGCAGCCTTGAACTTCTTTCGACCCTTCGCTTCCATGACCTTCTTGATTGGCCGAGCGTTGATGGCACGCATCTTCTCCTTGATTGCAGCCGCTGCCGCCTTGGTGATAGGTCGATTTTGTTTACTGTGCTTCGTCTCGTCGTCGAGGAACCACTCCGGAAGACCGTCAACATCTCTGAAAGCATACCGATTGAATCCATCATCAACCACGTCATGCGACTTCTTTTCGCCGCTAGCCATCTGCTGAGCCAGGGCCATAGCTTCCGCAGTGATGATATCGATGTCTATGTTTACAGTCAGCGACAGGAGAATGACCATATAATCTGATTTTGTAGCACTCACCAAGTTGACCATTTTCCTTCCGAGGCTCGTCTAGTTCCTCGGGCTCCTCGTCCGAAGAGTCGAAACCTGTTTGCGTTCGTGCGTTCGTATCCTTTATCTTTTGCTTTTTCGAATCAGACTTCTTGTTCTCCGTGTAGTCCTCGTCATCCTCGTCCATCTCAATGACACTACCCTCATCCTCATCCTCATCTTCCTCATCCTCAACGTCATCAATGTCCTCTAAGCCCTGGAAGATGTCCTGGTCAAAGAATAATGCGGCATTATTAGATAAAGCTCCATTTTTGGGAGGTGCTACGAGTTTAGCATTCGCTGCACCGGATTCGGAGTCTTCGTTATCTGATTCTTCGCTGCCCGCCTCTGAAAAGCCCTCCCACTCATCGGCTTCGAAATCCTTTCTGGCTTTCTTAGCTCTGAGTTTCGTATCCTTGTCCTCTTTACGATCTTGATATTGCTCGTATAGTGAATCAAGTTCCCTTTCCAGTCGATCACCTTCATCATCGCTCTCGGCATCAGAATCAGATTCCGAATCTTCACTCTCACTCTCAATCGTTACTTCTTTCCCAGCAGCGATTGCATCTCTGGCGCCCTCTCTCTCGACACGTTTCAGTGAAAACGGTGCATCATCGCCAAGAGGACCAATTTGCTCCATACCAATATCCATAGGGGTTGTCATATGCATCTGCATGCGGACGATCTCTTTGCGCTTTTTCTCATTCTCCTTCCGTCTCTCCTTTTTCGCCTTGGAGCTTTCCTTTTCCCGAAGGCGCAGTAATTCCTCCTGAATGGCCAGTTCTTCATCCATTGGAGCAATTTCAGCCACTTCCTCCGGCTCATCCTTCTTGGCCTGACTTCCCTTCTTTACGACAAGACCAAACTTCTCCCGGACTTTCAACCGCCATCGTAGTAAGTTGCGGAATTCCTTTTTGCCCAGCACTTTCAAATCTTCACAGCATTTGCGAATCTCATCTGTCGTCTCTTCCAACCGGTTGAGTGTGCTCAATGCGATATCGCCGTTGAGGGGCTGTTGAAAGCTGAGTTTGTTGTATTGGCCTAGGATGGCAATTGGGTCGGTTGTATTAATGAATTCCGTGACGGATATCTCCTTAAATTGCGTCCAGTCGCCTTCTTCATAACCATCTCTCTTGCGCTTCTTCTTCTCAGGGTCAAAAACACGAGCCTCATTGTTTGGCGTTGGATCAGCCAGCTCTGCAAATACGTGCTTCGGATCAAGGAACTTAGGGTCCATGCGCTTCGGTGCCTTGAATCCACGGCAAACAACGAAAATTTCGGCGGAGACATTTCGAGATGAAGGGGGCTTTGTAGCTTCCACCGATGTGAACAACTGCTTGAAAACCCACAGCAAGGCATTGTAATCCTTGGACCGGAAAACTTTAGTGACAAAGGTACCGCCCTCAACCAGGAATTCCGTGGCCAATTTCATTGACTGCAAGACGAGCTCTGCCTGCGAGAACGCGTCCTGAACCCATGCTGCTCCGACGTTTGGAGCACCATCATGAAGTACTGTATCCGCCTTCCAATGTTTCAAGTGTTGTCTGATAGTTGTGCGACACTTCTCTGTCGTGATATCGCTCTGAAAAGTGATAACCCGTGGAATTGGCTTGATAGGGGCGAGATCGACACCGATAATAATGCTTTGAGCGGGCATACACTCCGCAGCCACTTGACACCATGACTATGTATGGTTAGAGAATAATGCGGGTACAAGAGGAACATCCGCACTTACACCTGGGGCAGCACAAAGATCGAGAACGACCTTGCTCTTCTCCAAGAAACCATATTTCTTGTTCAGCTGGATCAACTTGAACGCAGCTCTAGCTCTGTATCCTTTCTCCTTCGCCAGGCGATACCACTTATCCAAACGGCCCTTACCATGCTACTCGGAGTCAGTACATGCATCATCTTAGATCTTTTTTTTTATGAAAGCTGTAGCATACCTTCTTCTGGATCGCCATTTTCAAAGGCGGGTAGTCGAGGTAGGCTCGACAAAATGACCCGAATTGACAAAAATAGTATTGATATTTAAAAAAATAAAAAAAACCCAGCACAGGCTGCACAAGAAAAAAAAAGTTATCGGGCGCCTGGACCTCGACTCCACACCGCCCGTAAAATAAATTTTCTTCCCCTTCTTTTGAGCTGTGGCGGTGGCTGGGATGAGCCACACTGCTTACCGCATAGAAACTAATAGTTAATCAATACTTGCCAGATACCCCAGGCACCAAAGGCGGTCAGGGGTCAGGAATCCATGTGATGTGATATCACCGCTATTGGGCCGACTAAATCTCTCTCTTTTCCCTGACTCGACGCAGATCATCACCCCGTGGCTTATCTCCAACTCCTGTAGTTGTCCTCCAAATTTGCTTACCAGTTTTCATGCAGTTCATGGTATGGTAATGGTTTACATTCTACTTTCATGGCGCCCACGGGTTCTCGCAAGAGAGTAAAGTCCATTCCGTCAGTTGCGGACTCGCAATCGTCAAATGATGGGACAACAGTACCGTCGAAAGTCAGAGGACGCTCGGGCTCACTGAAACAAGGCGATGGTGGAGTAAGTTTAAGAATCTCGTATAATTTTACAAAGTGCAATATTCTTCTGCTATCTGTATTCTCTGGTAGCTGATTAGGGATTGTTCTCATAGAACTGGTACCCAGGAGCCTGGCCCGTTTCCAAATCATCTAAAGCGGCCCCAGTTACCGAGGTTGCCCGTGAGAGTATCTCCGTTGCCCAAAACGTAGCAGGCCTCACTTCCTCGTCAGTGTCGCAACTGGCCTCCCCTAGACACCCTCGAAATCCTTCTCTCCAGCTTACCAGGAAAGTTGGCGCCTCGACTCGCTCCCTTCCTGCCAACGCCACGACTACCCGGATCAATGTCGCATCCGACGGCACTGCATCTTCACCAACAATAGAAGCTCCGCCCAACCCTACTGTTTCAACAACTGAGTCAACAAATAAGGAGTCGTCAAATGACGAACACATCAACACGGGAGAAAATATTGATAAGGGTCAATCGAATGTTGCGACTGATACGAATGCAGAATTTGGGGAGGTAGAAGTGAATCAGGAACAAACGCCATCGCAACCAAGTGGGTGGTTTTCATGGGTCTGGGCTTCTACCAGGACAGAAAACCCTCCTGATAATCCCCTAGACGATCCAGCGCCAGCGCCAGTGCCATCGCCAACGCTAGCAGACCAAACTGCGGAAAATCAGACTTTAAAAGAGGAGGACGCTGCACCTGCCAGTCAAGACCAAACGGAGGAAACAAAGCCTCCTGAGACGGCAGAGATTGACGACACAGCACAAAAACGATCCTGGCTCCAGATGTGGTACGGCGCCTCATCATCGAAGGGTTTAGAAGAACCCCACCATGAGAACCCGCCAGCAGCAGATGAATCAACACACCCTGTTGATACACCGCCTACGTCAAATGAGAATGTCGATGGCTCTGCCACAGAGAGTCCAGCAGATGCACCTATTAAAAGTGCCAAACCATTAGGCTGGTCTTTCTGGTTCCGGGAGACTTCACAAGACACTTCGCAGGTGAAGTCCCAGGAAGTTCTGCCCGTTGATGCCCCTACCACCCAGGATGCCATAATAAAGAAATCAAGGGATGATCCCGAGTCCGAGCCGGAACAAAAACTAGAACTTGCAAAGAAGGGAAATCTTAAGATAAAATCTCCCAAGAGCAGCTCTGCTCTCCCTGAACATGTTATTTCTGGGCTAGATTCCAGCTCCACTGTTCCTGCAGGAAATACGACCGAAGCAACTGCTTCAAAGCATCTACAGAAGATCTTACCTAACCAGGTTCTCCCGCGTTTCAGAGATACTTTCGCTTTGCAAGAGAAGCCTAGTCTACTACAGACGATAGGGCGATTCTTGCACTACAACAAGGAGTCAAACAATAGACATGTTTACACGATCAAAGATCCACCGCCTATCAAAAGAGCATTAGCCATAGGAATACACGGATATTTCCCCGCCCCCTTAATTCGGAGTGTCCTTGGTCAGCCGACAGGTACATCTATCAGATTTTCGAATATGGCTGCCGATGCTCTTCAGAACTGGGCAGATGATCATGGATATATGTGCGATATTGAGAAGATAGCATTAGAAGGCGAAGGTCGCATTGCTGAACGAGTTGATCTACTATGGAAGCTGCTTCTCAACTGGATGGAAAAGATAAGGCAGGCAGACTTCATACTGATTGCATGCCACAGTCAGGGCGTTCCGGTTGCAATAATGTTGGTTGCAAAGCTAATATCTTTTGGGTGCCTTAACACTGCGCGGGTCGGTGTATGTGCCATGGCTGGTGTTAACATGGGGCCTTTCTCCGACTATCGATCGCGATGGATTAGTGGATCTGCTGGTGAGCTTTTTGAATTTGCATTACCTCACAGCCAAGTTTCGAAGGACTATGAGGCAGCGCTTAAAACGTCTCTCGATTTCGGTGTACGGATTTCCTACATAGGAAGTATAGATGATCAACTCGTTTCTCTAGAGGTGTGTGCTTCCTGATTTCATCGGCAGCCTTTGCGAAAATGCTAACTTAGTTCCAATGATAGTCGTCGCTGTTTTCACCGGTGGCTCATCCGTATATCTACCGCGCAGTATTTGTCGACGGTAGAGTACATGCTCCAAGTTTGTATGTTGTTCCTTCCAAGTGTTTACGCTTGTTTTTTTAGAGTTGCTGCTGATATGTCTCGCAGCTTATCACATTTAGTCGGGTTTGCTCTTAAGCTTCGGAATCTTGGTCTCCCAGACCATGGCCTGATCCGTGAATTGAGTTCGCCTTTAGCAGGTAGTCTGTATAGTGGTGATGGCCACTCACGTCTCTATGATGATGAGGCTGTTTATCGGTATATTGTTATTTTTGCCCAAGTTTCAGAGCACTTTAGGCTAATTTTGTCTTAGGTTGGCTATTGAATTCGCTCTAGAGACGTCAAGTGTCCAAGACGCGACACTCAACATCAAGCGAAGCCCCCCGGCCTCGTCTGTGAACCCTTACATCCTCCCATTCGCCATGCGAGGTCTCCTCGAAGAAGAATACGTCCGACGCGAGCTTTATGAAGAAACAATGGAGCTTCTACGACAGTTTGACGACTGGAAGCCGACGAGCAAAGTTCTAAAAGATGTAAAGTTCCGATTGGAAGGAATCCGCTCAAAGCTCTAGTCGCAGCTCCGCACTTGACACATATTACACTCTTCGTTGACCCTCCATTGGCATCTATCACATTTTGCTCCCGGCCTGGTGTAGTTTTTTTATTGCACACCTTAGGCCGCCTTGCTTTTTGTACACTTCTGTACACTTCTTTGGGTGGAGAGTTGCAAAGAAATAGGGCTTATTCCTATGTTTTCATGGTTTTTACATAGAATATTTTGTTTCTGTTGCATAGATATTGATTATAACGTTGGACACATGATAGACACGAAGCATTTCACCCTTGGTATGAACCTTGATGCATTTTGCAAATAGTATCTGCGCCTCCGCTATTGGTAGGATATGTGGAAAGAGATAATTGTTCGTAGTTATCGTCATTAAAAATGGTACAGGCAAGTAAGTCCCCCTGTTTCGTAGCCCAGAGATATATATAACGCCGTGTATGAATGTTATAAGTAGTTCACTTTTTGTTTATGTCATGCCTGGTTTATCCATCCAATCCCAATATTTCCGATAAGTCGGATATCAAACCCCATGGAAAAGAAATATCGCGCCCCACCGAGATGAAGCCAAAGAACGGCAAAATGGGTATGAGAGCGAATTCGAAAGGTATAAGAAAACAAAAGACAAGAGGATAAAGAAGGTAGGGAGAAGGCTATGGTTGAGGGAACGCCGTTTGATATGCACCTTCGATTTCGTCTAAGTAGGTAATTAGTTTGCGACGCCCAGCAGATGTATGGAGCACGTATGGGAGTAAGACTTACCTCTCATGCCATCTAACGCCTCAAAAGCAACTGCATAATTGGCTACTGTTCCGATGATTCGCTCTAGTCCTTGCCGGAGCTCTTCGATCAGTCGATCCGAGGGAGTAGTTTTGTTCCCATAGTCTGGTGATAGCTGCTTTTCCACGCGCGCCTTGTAGAATATCATGAGCATGGCGTAGCTGCCTTGCATCAAACAGCAGGCAAACGATGGCATAGTTCGAGGAAGCTGGTTCAGTGGTTGTATCGTCATTCCCTGCGGGCTCTTTGACTCATTCATCATCGGTTGCGGTATGGGTAGACTTGGGAACATGCGTGAGATCAGCAGGGCAGCCCGGAGACAGACTTTGGCGGAGTGTTGGACGCTGAAGGGGAATCCATTGGTAAATGAGAATTGGGAGATCGACTGATAGTCTGAGGACGTGGATGAGGCGGTGGAGGGGGTGTACTCGCTCGACGACTGTTGAAATGGTTCCAGACCTCCGCACGAGCATCGAATGTCGGTTATTCCATTCTGCGCCCGGGAATCCTTGGCGGAATTGCATGTTGGTAGGTTGTTAGAATTGGCCGCGGTTAGGTCACAATGTTTCTTAATGAATATAGGGATGTCCGAGAATGCTCTGAAGCGGTGGGTTTTGATTTGCGCGCTAGGATAAGATCAGTGATATGTTGGAATGTGATACTTGTACAAAATATTTACCTGGACAACTTGATCCGCGAAATTGAACGTATACTTTGAGCTGTAGTGAATTCCACACCATCCCCACAATTCATAGACAAGGGGACAATAGGAAGTAAGTTAGACTGGGCCAATGCCGAGCTCGCCCATGTGTCGAGTTGCTGCATCCGTTCGTAAATATACGGCATGTTAGTCCGGGTTGAGATACATTTGTTCAGATCAATTACGAATTGAGTCGCCGAAACTAGCACTTGCTGAGCCTGTATTAGAACCGCCCAACCCTGTTGATCATGTTAGAGGCCGCCCCTTGAGCTGGATTCCGCACAGAACCTCTAGTGGACGGTGAAACTTTACTTACATCTGGATCAGCGGCAAAGCGCGGATAAGGTGTTACAAACTGAGGATCGTTCGCAACAATGGCTAACGGCTAGTTGAGCCCGTTAGCGACTGAACCATGACAAGCTGTCGTGGGGAGGATGGTATATTTCGGGGGTAAAACTCACTGTTGTGCTGACAATCGACCCTTGAAGAACGCAGTAATACTATGGTACGCAATCAGGTTAGCAGGCGGAACACGATTCCAGTCCAAGTCGACATACCGTCATCCACCAAGCTCGTCTACGAGCTTCCGCGAATTCATCATACTCTTCTCCTAACGAATGCAGAGACATGTCCAGCGCGATCGCCAATGCCTGACCCGCACGGTATCGCATTTTAAGCAAATTTCCTCGTTGAGTATATTCGTAGACGGAGAGAATCAACAACGCAAGAATCGATTCGAGCTCCACGGGGGCATGGGGATGGAAGCTCTCTCGGTTGATGAGAGGGCGTTCATTTGAAAGCGCCTGTGACGGATCTGTCGAAGAGGCATGGAGTTCACAATCTGCCTCGATGCTAGCATTTGCCAATTGGGCGAACATATGTGCATACGTCCTACGTCGGATAACAGAGGCAGGGGATGCAGACTCCAAGTCACCGGGATGGGGTATAAGGGCCAAGACTGCAGACAAGGCCAGGCTAAGAGGGGAGCGTGGTCTGTACACTAGAAGAGGCTCTTCTGTCGGAGATTCGGAATAAGAACCCACTGCCTCCAGCGGCCTGTCTGGAGAGGCGGGAGCTGCCCTGGGCGGAAGGATAGGGAAATAATGATGAATAAAGTCATAATAGGCGTTGAGTCTGCCTGGGAGATTAGAAGGGTCCAGTAGTCTGGGTGGGGTAATGTAGAACCCACATGTCGTGTTCAGAGCCGTACGTCCTTACCAAAGACTGGGTTGGTATGTTGGACGGTGAGGGCGTCGGTTCCATTTGAGGAGGAGGATGACCAGCATCGTGAGGGATAAAGAGGTCAGCAAACATGGATTGAACATCCGACGGGAAATCCAAGCTTCTCAGCCCGGCTCCGGGGATGGACAGCCCATCGATCTGACCAAACATGCCCGTCGCTGTACCACAGTAGTGAGTATTGGTTTGGTTTAGTTTTAGGATTTACGCATCATCCACGTACGCTCATCGAAGCCGGGCGCCGCCGGGTGAATGGTCGAACTGTGAGCATCATCTTGGGGAACAATTCCTTCGGCGGAGATGGATGCTCTTTTCTTCTTCCTGGGACCGCCTCGTTTACTAGGCAGATAGGAGCATTTCCTTCTTTTACCAAGACACTTTGGTTCATAGAAGTACTTGTCTCAGTAATGGCTTTAATAATGAGTGGACTTTGCGGGAGATTGTGTAGGGAAGTAGGAGGTGCGTGTGGCGAAAGCATTGAGCCGGGGAACGGACACTGTTCCACAAGAGAAAAGAAAGCAATGACATTAAATAAAAATTAAAAGAAAATATAAATAGAAAAGGAAGAGAAAAGGAAATTAAAAAAAAAAAGAAAAAGGAAAGGAAGGAAGAACACGAAGAGAGAATAACTGGAGAGACAATGAGACAGGGTAGAAGAACCTACATTGGAACAAGGTACTTGTCCATCACAGCGCGTCCTGGAAGCACGACTATTGTATGAAAGTCTGCGTCAGCCCAAGTTCAATACAATCGGGGGACCAGGCACCTTATGGTAAGACAAGGAGCTAGGTCTCACAAGGTGCATGATGGTGGTGATGGTGATGGTGGTAGTAGTAGTAGTAGTAGTAGTAGTAGTCTAGAGTCCCCCAAGCCGGGGTGGAGGGGGATGGCTGTCCTCCTCCCTCAAGCACAGAAATAATAATAATAGTAACGTACCAAGCTAGACAGGCTACTTTGACTGGTGGTTTGGCAAATTTCTTTCGCACCACAGTGGGCCGGGCGACCTTGGACTGTGTAACTGTGGTGGTTCCGGTGTCATGGAATTTCTGGAAGTTCTCCAGAACCATGGCGATTGCTTGAGCAATGGAGAGAGGAGTAAAATAATAATATAGTCGGGGTAGTAGTAGCAGTAGCAGCAGTAGTAGTAGTAGTCTAGAAGGAACCGGCGTTGCCGATGTTCAGTGGTGTCATGTAGCCGCAACGATCGATACACACAGGGGACTTGAAGACTTTCACTGCGAGCGTTCCCGTCATTGACGACTAGTAGATACTCGGATTGCGCATCATTACTAGGGGGAGCATACGGCAACGGGGATCCCTAAGGAAAGGGTTTATTTCGATACCCGACGAGGTGGTCTGATATACGCAGTACAGCGTTCGAGCGCTGGGGTGTAGTTCTGGGGCTTAATCATCCATAGCCAACAATCCAAATCCCGAGCCCTCGCACTTTCGGGATTTGCTTTTCGCCCGCAAGAAAGCGTAAAAGCGGATTAGTCAAAAAGCATGTTCCTCTGGGTTTTTCCCCTGAATCATTGGAAGCTCCCTCGAATCACCAACAAGAAAAGTAAAAATAAAAATAAAAATCAGATAAATAAGATCAATGAGTACCACTTAAATGCGACGCACGGCTCCCAATCGAGCTGCGAGACAAGGAAATCACAGAACCCGAATCGAACTTCGGTTCTCTTGCTTGAATTCCCTCTGGATTCGGGTTAGCTGCCATGCATTTTTGCTTTTCCTTCCTGGTCGGCGTTAAACCGTTTTCGGACGAGGGACAAGATGCCCGGAATTAAGCAATGGCCTGATCGCATCCATCACGTGAGGCAACCGGTTTGGTCATCTCCCACATTCCTGACAACCAGGAGTGTCTCAGTGCATCCCTCAGGAGCATGAGAGCACTAGGAGTGCAGTACGTCGTACGGAGGATTACATCCCGATGGCTGGTCCCCGTTCTAACCCGAGGGGCGAATCCCGAGTATCCTTCACTCATCACCATTAGTCCCGATCAATCCATCCATTCCATCCGACTATATCTCTTCCCCCCCCCGATAAGAAAGAGAAAACGAACAGGTTACAACTAAGTAAATGCGAGGAGTCGTCGACAACCAAGGATGAGGAACCGGAAGGCATTGAGATTGATAGATCGATTTGATAATGAGACGCCAGAACTAACCAATGGTGATCATCATCATCATCTTCTTCTTCTTCTTCTTCTCCATCTTCATTGTGAGACAAATTGCGCACATTAGCTTGGAGATCTTGGGGCAAGGCAGGGCTAACCGATCGGCCGCCTTAGGTGAAACTCTAATTGAATGAAGGCTGGGCAGACTCAACTGAGGGTACCTGATAGTACCAACCAGGAGTAGTATAGTACTAGTAGACATTACACGCCATTCCCGGACGCATTCCGCCCAGAATGAAGAACCTTTTTGTCGGAGACGTGAAAGCCGACTATCTCCGAGTTCATAGCCTGTTTAGCTGAAGATACCTATCAACAAATCCATAGCAGGCGGGCCGCGTTGCCCTACCTTACGGGCCACTAGTTATGTCCTGATCCGAACTAGCGCGAATTAGGTTCTTACTCGAACAGGGAGCAAGTCTTGTTCAGGCTCGAAGGAGAATATGGAACTAGTATCCAATCGCCCCTCCATACGAAGTAACTAGGCCATGCAGGATATGGAATGGAGCCCACTCCCATGTCAGGAATGAAAGTCAACGTCGCGTAGGTAAACTGATCCCAGGTACACGCTTCACACTGTCCCAGACGCTGTCCGGCACTTTCACCGGCAGCTTGTGTCCCTTCAGTTGCTGATCAATCAACCACATCCCAACCACGAACTCCTCTCTAGTGAGGAGGCCAATCTTTTGTGTATCAACTAGATCCCAGATCTGCTCCAATGCGAAAGGCTCGAGGCGACTCCGAGACCAGATGTCTCGAACCACAAGGTTCACTACCATCTCGGAGGCGTTCGAGGGCCATTGGTCTCGCAACGGATCACGTTCGGAACATTGTCGGTCCACTTCTTCTTTACTGGGAACGAGAAGTCCCTTATTAGCCGCCCATACGCCCTCATAGCGTTTTCGCTCTTTTTCCGTAAGCTCGCGCCGCCATCTCTTCCGATCGCCTTCGTGATGTTTATGTGGGTGCTTCCGTATGATATGCGCTCGGTGTCGGTGGTGGTGATGATCATCTTCATCATCGGACTTGGCCGGGTTGCGGAGTGTATGTCGCAAAGGGCTGGATGGGCTTTGAGATTGGGAAACCTCTCTCCCGTTATGAAAACGTAATATTGAACGAGACCTTGCTTGGCGATGCGGAGGTGGAGGTGGCGGGCCTTTCCTCGTAGGTGGCGCTCGGGAGGAAGCCAATGACGACGCGACAATTGCATCTGAAAGGGCGCCTTCACTCAAACTAGCTGAATCATCGAGCAGACTCGAAGTACTGCTACCACGTTGTCGGTCGTAAATCGATGAAGCATTCGGGCTTGATGATCGCCTTGATACATCAGTCTTCGCCAGGAGGGCTCGATGATTACTTAGATCATCGTTAGGTATTGGTGATCTGCCAGGCCTCGGAGGTAATGCAGGAGCTTTCTCATTTGACGAGGTAGATGAATCCTTGGAGGGCCCGAGGGAGGATGAGCCTTGTGGCTCGCTGGATTGCCCACTCCTGGTCGCTTGCTCGACTGATCCTAGGCCGCCTGTGACTAGTCGAGATTTTCGAGGTGCTGGGGGTATTGGGCGGGGCTTTGCCACTGCTTGTTGTGTAGAGTCTAGAGGAATATTAGGGGGCTGTATGATCGGCTTTCGACGGGTGGATAAATTCCGAGTCGGTCCAGCTTCGTCACCTTGTGAGGGCCGCCCAATCGGATTATTATTCATTGCGACAGTCTCAGCTGAGCTCGGACTCGACGCCTTCACAGCTTGTAAATCATTGTCGTTCTTTAGCCAGGGGCCATTTGCGCCTCGGATCGCATCACTACCGGTGGTTGTTGGCGTAGGTTTCCTATGTGCATTCAGATGTTCCGCGGCAAACCGGGCGGCGATCTGTTGCGGGGATTCCGGTCTAGCCGTCGTTGCGCTCCTGCGAACGGTCTCGAGCGTATTCTGAGAATGGGCAGTATACCTCCCAATCTTGTCCTTTACAGAACCAACTTCGGGCGGCACCTCAACTTCATTATCGGGGCGGGAACCCGAGCCGATATCATGTCTGCTGACATCAGCGGCTCCTCCAATTCCGTGGGTGACTGCAGGTGAACTGCTTCTAGAAGCACTTGTGCGAAAGGCAGTGGTAGCACCTTGCAAGGCTGTCACAGTATTATGGACATGGCCAGGAGATACATGGGGAGTTACCCGCTGGTCCAGAGCGGGTGTTGAATTCGCCATGCATGAGATCCGTTTGAAGTTGCTGAGATATCAAGGGAAAATGGGCAATACTATACGTTTCATACAAATACTAAGATATCCCGAAGATCCACTCATGCATATAAGAACCGGAAGAGAACTGATGATTGTACTTGCGGCAACAAATTAGAGACAACAACTTGAACTTGTGCTAAGTCATCTGTGGGACTAGTCTGGATCAGGAAATCAGCTAACCACCTACGGGAGTAGCAGGCTGGGGCCTGGGGCCTGAGGAGCAATTCTGGTCAAGGAATACATACTCAGTAGTAGCCATAATATATTTAACCGACCAGCTCAGGGTATGCATTCTACGGGGCAAAGCAAGCCCAATGACCCTGTGGTTGCTGATTGTTTGAAATCATAGTTAGTATATTTAAGCAATGTCTACGTAACCAATTTGTCTTTCTCCTCCTTACCATGAACCTATTATTATACCAATTGTTCCTTTCTAGAATTAGCCTTCTCCCCTATTCTTATTTAACCGAAAGGTAAGACGGCTAGCAGTGCGGGGAATTTCAGCCAATGCTCATTGTCCAATCACGGAGTCCCCGCTCTCCCGAAGAGGACAAGATGTAAGTTACCTTAATCTGGAGTCGCAACTAACGTTCAATTGACCTCCAGGCTACGTGAATATTCTTCCCCCGCTTCTAACCTACCCTTCCAAGTTGCCTTGCTACAAAACCAGCCTAGAGCTGGAACTAGTAGTTCGGCACACTGCCTCGAAAAATTGTGCTTGAAGAATCTCCTTCTACTGAGCAGGGTTCGAATACCTCAAGCCGATCGACTATAGTGATGAAATGCCAGCATCGCACGGTCTTTCGTGATGCACCTCTCGCCACTTCTATCACGCAGCGATTTGTTTTTCTATCTAAGGTGCCATGCCAAATTTTCAAGCACTGTCTGCCTGAAGGAACAATCGTCCGTGAGACGCCATGTCCCCGGAAAACAGCGACGCTGGCCCAGGTATGAATTCGGTTACATTCTCCTTCCTTCAAGGGCTTCTTGAAATTACCTTGTGAAAGACGTAAGAGGACACACAGAAAAAGTAACCAACCACATTGTAGCAGTTGCAAACCGCCATGAGGCCGAAGAAGCGACATCATTGAGTGATAGTAACAACTACGACCATGAAATACAGCCCACTTCTACGGGCTCCAGTCAAACCAAATGTTCTGTCTGCCACAGTACCTTTAGGCGACCGGAACATTTAAAGCGTCATTTCCGCAGTCATACTAAAGAAAAGCCCTTTGAATGTACGCAGTGTGGCCGGCATTTCTCGAGAACGTACGCTTCCTTTACTTTCCAATAAGCAGAGAGCAATTCGGTGTCTCTCAGATAAACCGCAGCTAATACTGGCTAGTGACACTCTTCATCGTCATGAGTTGAGTCACCATACCTTGGGACCCGAGGGAGGAAAAGACCGCACACATCGGATTACGGTCAAGACGTTCCGGGCCTGCTTCAAATGCGCCGTAGCGAGAGTACGATGTAGCGGCGGAACACCATGTATCCGTTGCGATAATAGATCACTTGAATGCCAGTATCCAACAGAGAGACGATCTAAAGCGAAAGCGCGGAAACAGTCATCCCGAAACCAAGATGCTATGCACAGCTCGCCCCATGAGCAATCTTCTCGTCATGTCTACTCTCCTTCCACGACAAATCCAGACAGCTTTCTCGTGCAGGACAGAGAGAAGTCGTCTTCTCAGATTCCTGGTTTCCAGCTTGGTCAATTCCAGGTCCAGCTATCTGGGCAAAGCTCTTCCAAGACCACTCCTAGTTCTCGGGAACACCTCAGTGAGCATCCTAACGAGACCCAAGAGAGCCGACGAGCCTCTGAGCCAGAGAAGTTGGATATTTCTAGTAATGGGGTGGCCGATGTCACCCGATTTCCGTTTGATTCATATGTGGGTGTAAATCTTCAGCAGCTGTATCCGCAGATGCCCACGTCGGACATTCGGGCAACACTTTCAGGTGACCAAGGAGCTCGGTTAAACCCTCAGTTCCAGCATGATATTCCAGGTTCTAATATTAATATTGGTATGATAAATGCACACAGCCAGCAACTTCAATTGGGATTCACACAGCCCTACTTGGATCCCGCAGTGGTCTCAACAATCAACTGGCTTTCGAACGATTTGTTGATTGATACAGTTGATAGCCGCCCTATTGGAAACCGTCCTCTCCCTCATTCTTCGCAGGGAGGAGCCATTGACAGCTCCCTGAGCCAGAAACCATGGCTTCCCCCAGTTGTCAGTGCGGAGCAAACAAGTCCACCTTTACCAGGACATATTTATCAGACTCCTGGGAACATTTCACTAGGGACTGATGTCGATAGCCCCAGAACCTTTTCCCACGATGCTGCGCAATCATCAACGCCTCCATCAAGGCCTTGCAACGCCCCCCAACTGTCAATAGATTCATATATAGACGGAGGTGGTCCTCGGGTTCCAAAACATAGGCAGAAGCAAGACCCTGGACCAAGGCCTACAAGTATAATAGATATCCGTTCTCAGTTGCATCAAACAGGTGGCCAGTCTAAATTCTCTTTCCCCATCATTCAGGAACTTAAAGAGGAAATTTCATCTGAAGCAACCTCAAGCTTTCAGATCGAACCTGCAATATACGACAATATTTACCAGTTTTTTATCCAGCTGTGTTGCACCAAGAATTTTCTCTATCCCGAATTTGAAAACAAGAACTTTCCCCCTCGAGAAGTCCTGTCGCAGTTCATTGGACTTTATTTTGACATTTTCCAGACAGTATACCCAATCCTGCATGGCCCTACTTTCAACCCGAACGCATGCCACTGGCTGTTGACGATGGCAGTATCGGCAATAGGCAGTTATGCTGCCGGTATTGATGACCAAGATGATCTCTCTGCAGCGTTTCACGAGTTTCTCCGGCGAGCTATACATATTGAGGTATGGGTCTACCGAAATATCCAAATGAGAACTTCCATTAACTGGTCTTAAAGAAGGAGAAGTGCCGCCCAGGACGAACGCCTCTTTGGCTTATTCAGACTATAATGCTAAACTCTGTCGGATTGCTTCACGGAAGTAATGAACACACTAGAAATTTCGCGCTGGATAACATCGGTGAACTAGTTAACTTTTCGACGCGTGAGGGGTTGCTATGTGCTTCTACTCAGTCAAAGATTTCACCAATGGAGACTTCGCAAGATTCTCTCTGGGCTACATGGATTGAAAACGAAACGAGAAAAAGAACAGGCTACTTTATATGGGTAAGATATAATTTCGCAATTTGAGCGAGTATACAGCTGACAAAAATAATAGCTCTTGGACTGTATGCTTGCATACCACTCCGAAAGGCAGTTATTGCTCTCTCTTGACGATGGCCAAGCTCCACTACCATCAGACGAGAGCCTTTGGCGAGCAAGCTCCACTGATGTCTGGAGACGACTTTACGACAACACTACAGGTATTCTCCCGTGTCTCTTTTCATGCATAATTTTATCTAACTTTCACCTCTTAGGCCGAGAGGAGATCTCTCTCTACGACGCCGTGCTCACATTGTATATCGAGAAGAAGCTTGTTGCTAACATAGGGGAATTCGGTCACATCTTGTTGGTCCACGCGCTTTACCATCGGATGTGGGAGGTGGGTGATTATTTTCGCCGTCCTTTGTCGTTCTGGAATCCAACTGCCAAGAAGCAGCCTAGGGAGGCTGCGATTCCCTCGGGATCTGTTTGGCTACCGGGTATACCATCGTATTCGAGGTGGCGT
Source organism: Aspergillus bertholletiae (assembly GCA_009193595.1). Taxonomy (NCBI): domain Eukaryota; kingdom Fungi; phylum Ascomycota; class Eurotiomycetes; order Eurotiales; family Aspergillaceae; genus Aspergillus; species Aspergillus bertholletiae. Next base: position 32,619 of record ML736348.1, on the reverse strand, counting down.
AATAGCGCCTGTGATTGTCTGGATATTCTTCACTGGGCAGCGAATAGCGCGATAGCTAAGGCATCTGGCCTTGAACATCCGACCGTCCTGCACCTTCACGAAGCTCGGATCATTTTACTCGTGCCCTTTCAGGAGATAAAGACCTTGGTAACATCCCTAGCAACAGAAAAGGTTCGGTGGGGCGCGCACCAGCAGACGATTGAGTGGCACTATATACTTCGCTGGATCAAACACGATCAGTACAAGGCTCGGCTTGCTGTTATACACGCAGGCGCGTCTTTGTGGCATGTGCGAAGATATTCGACCGATGCATTTCATGAGCCGTTAGCTGTGTTTCTTGCAATACTTACTCTATGGGCCTATGGCATGTGCCATTCGCTGGTGTTTCCGGATATTCGGTCTCGTGGCGGGGCAGATGGGAACCTGCCCAGCGAGCCCACGTTCTTCCATATTGACCGTCCTTGTGATGACGAGCTGGTCCAGATCTTTGTTCGAGGAGGGCAAGCGATGAAGGGTAATGTGACTGGTGTGGGGGATATATGTGCCCCCGAGGGCCCTAGACGGATTCTCCAACTTGGCTGCGAGACTCTTACTGGTCTTACTTCCTGGGGAATATCTAGGAGATTTATTGCGATCCTAACAAGGCTTGGGGACTTGATGTCTTGTGACAAATAAATAATGGCCTTAATGTACAGTTAACATTTTTTTGTTTTTGTTTTTTTCTTTCTTCTTCACTTTCTTTAGCAACCCCCTTGTTGCTGTAGATCCTCTAGTACTCTATACCCTATCATAGCTTAGATTATGTTAAAGAGTAATAGATTTCGACAGGGTGTTTGAACTACGCATAACTATAACTATAGTCTAAAGGCGGTGATGAGCTTAACTTGATAGGTATGATGTCACATGTTTTGGGGTGGAAGTCAGTGGTGGATTTATCTTATCGGTGCCTATTGCAGCCTAGACCCCAACGGGGCTAACATGCAGATATAAACTATCTCAGGCGCACTGCCCTCAAAATTAGGCTCGTCACCTTAGTAGATTTGTGCCATCGAAGATTGACGAGCTCGTTCTTCTACTGAGACATGGATTTTGACCGTGATCAAAATGAGCCTACCAACACCAATCCTCGCATTGAGGAGGAGTCCGACTTGGACGAAAAGTAAGGCGGAGAACTCTCATCTTCCTTCGCTGAACATTGTACAATTTGCTAATCCACTGGGCGCCAGATATCCCAACCGTCCACGAAATCATTCCACTACTCTGCCGTTTCATGTTTTGTTCCAGACACTTTTTAACCCACTGAGTGAGATCAAAAAGAAGCCAGCGGGACCTGTGCGCAAGAAGGTCGGCCCTCAGGGACTGTCCAGCGCCAATCTCACTCCTTTTGAAAGGCGACGAGATGTTATTGACCGCTTCATTGCAAGATGGAGGAAGGAGGTCGGGGACGACATATACCCCGCGTTTCGATTGATCCTCCCTGACAAGGATCGGGATCGGGCTATGTATGGAATGAAGGAGAAGGCTATTGGGAAGCTCCTAATTCGAATAATGAAAATCGATAAGAGCTCGGAGGACGCCATCAATCTCTTGAATTGGAAATTACCCGGACAGACAACTATGTCTAGTATGGCTGGTGATTTCGCAGGCCGATGCTACAGTGTACTCTCGAAGCGGCCAATGCGCACGGAAGTGGGCGATATGACTATCGAGGAAGTGAATAAAAGACTCGACCGGCTATCAGCAGCGTCAAAGGAAGATCAACAGTTGCCGATTTTGATGGAGTTCTACCGACGCATGAACCCGGAAGAGCTCATGTGGCTTATCCGTATCATTCTACGACAGATGAAGGTCGGAGCGACGGAGCGCACCTTCTTTGATGTGTGGCATCCAGACGCGGAAAATCTGTACAGCATCTCAAGTAGTCTTCGGCGCGTTTGTTGGGAATTACATGACTCTAATATCCGGCTTGAGGCTGAAGATAGAGGGATCACGTTGATGCAATGTTTTCAGCCGCAGCTGGCTCAATTTCAGATGCACTCGCTGGATCGGATGATTGGCCGGATGAGGCCGACGGAAGATGATCCAGTTTTCTGGATTGAGGAAAAGCTTGATGGGGAGCGTATGCAGCTCCATATGAATTCGGACGACTCTGTACCCGGCGGCAGAACATTTCGCTTCTGGTCAAGAAAAGCCAAGGACTACACATATCTCTACGGAAATGGCATCCAAGATGAGAATGGTGCTTTGACAAGATACCTCAACGATGCGTTTGCGGATGGGGTGGAGAGCTTGATTCTTGATGGCGAGATGATTACTTGGGATACTGAACAGGATGCTATGGCCCCCTTTGGCACGCTTAAGACGGCCGCATTATCCGAGCAGAGAAATCCGTATTCAAGCACTACCCGGCCTTTGTTCCGTATCTTTGACATGCTATACTTGAACGGACGCGATTTGACAAGGTACACTCTTCGTGACCGCCGGAATGCGTTGCAGAAAAGTATCAACCCCGTTCATCGCAGGTTTGAAATCCATCCTTACGAAGAAGCAACCGGCAAAACTGAGGTCGAAGAAGCATTGAGAAGAGTTGTAGAAGAGGCGTCTGAGGGCTTGGTACTTAAAAACCCCAGGTCACCTTATCGCTTGAATGAACGACACGATGACTGGATGAAGGTAAAACCGGAATATATGACTGAGTTCGGGGAGTCATTAGATGTCGTCGTTATCGGAGGGTACTATGGGTCTGGTCATCGAGGTGGTGGTCTTTCAAGCTTCTTATGTGGGCTCAGGGTCGATGATGCTCATTCCTCACAAGGGGGGGTGGCATCTAAGTGTTACTCTTTCTGCAAGGTAGGGGGGGGTTTTACTGCCGCTGATTATGCAAACATCCGACATCACACGGACGGTAAATGGCACGAGTGGAAGCCTAAGAAGCCTCCTACTCCGTACATAGAGTTGGCAGGCGGAAGCGCGCAGTATGAGCGCCCAGACATGTGGATAAAGCCCGAAGACTCGGTGGTTCTCTGTGTTAAAGCAGCTTCAGTAGCTGTCAGTGATCAGTTTCGTATCGGACTGACACTACGCTTTCCGCGCTTCAAAAAGCTGCGCATGGACAAGGACTGGAAAAGCGCTCTCTCCGTGCAAGAATTCCTCGATCTTAAAGCTAACGCAGAACAAGAGCGCAAAGAGAAAGAATTTAATGTGGATAATTCACGGAAGAAAAGAGTGAAGAGGGATAATCAGAGGCCTTTAGCTATTGCAGGGTACAGTACAGAGGCAGAAGCTCAGTACGCGGTGCCATCAGGGCATATCTTCGATGGGCTAAATTTCTGTATGTTGCAAGACCGGGCGTATTGTCGAGGCACAAACTGATCAAATTACAGACATCATCACCGACTCAAACACGCCGGTGAAAAAGTCAAAGGCAGAGTTAGAACAGCTCGTGAAAGCTAATGGAGGGAAGTTCTTTCAAACAAGCAATGCTGCTTCCAACACGATTTGTATTGCGGATAGAAGTGTGTGCACCCTGGGAGACTTCTCAAACTATTGGCATTAACTGATTTGTTATGTAGGGACTGTAAAAGCTGCCTCTCTTCAAAAAAGCAGCAATATCGATATTATCCGGCCGTCTTGGATAATTGATTGTATCCGGCAGAATGAAATCGATGCGGGTTTGCCTGATTCTCTTCTTCCTCTAGAACCCAGGTACGTCGATTCGGTCTGGACCAGGATTCCAGATCCACTAACTCGCACCTAGACACGTTTTCTTCGCAACACAGGACAAAAAGGAGGAGATTGCAACGAGCGTTGACCAGTTCAATGATAGCTATGCCCGCAATACCACCAGTGACGAGCTCAAGGAAGTAAGCATCCCCGTTCATAATTAGATCCTGTAAAATGCTGACTGCGTCAAGATCTTGAAGCAGATGAGCAAGGATCATCACTTTGATGTTTCTCAGCACCCGGAAGTCTCTGAAAAACTTAATGAGCGGATTCAGGAGAGAGTCAATGCCGGATGGGAGATGCCTTCCGGATGGTTGTTCAAGGGGTTGACCATTCTCTTTCCTCACGGCGACAAAGTGGACGAGGCAGAATTAGACAAGACGCCACAGGCCCATCAGCAATATCATCTTCATCTAGCACGCAACACTGCGCGATTTGCTGGAGCGAGTGTTGTGGACTGGAAGACTTCGTCGGTAACTCACATCGTCATAGCTCCGGATAGCTCGCCTTCAGACATCTCCTCGATTCGCAAATCGTACTCAACAGCCTCGGGAAAGAAAGTGCCACACCTAGTCACTGCCGAGTGGATAGAGGAGTGCTGGAAACAACGGACGCTGTTGGACGAAGAGGGTATGTTGAAGCCTGATCTTTAGTGCTACACTAGGGCTCCTCCATTCTGATCATTTCCTACAGGGTTCCAGCCTTCCCGAAGTGCCTAAACAGGTATCCCGCATGATCTACATTTATACTAGGGATCAGCTCAGCCGTGTGGGCGTTTCCTAGCGGTTCAAACCAAATCCCTATCCAGACACCGGCCCTGTTGGCGGCACACGGCATGCTTGTCCAATTGAACATACAGACATCCATACATACTCTCAGGCGTTGCATAATAATCTACCCACTTTGGGATGAACTGAAAAAGACCACATTAGCCTGCTATCTACTTGCCCGGCTACTCGGTTATCTGCAATACTGCCCAAACACGGAACACGCCGGGAGAAGAGCAGGGCGTAAAAAGTTAAGTCCGACCAGGGAATCTACCTTCTACTATTGGACAAAGATAAGACCTACAGGGGAGGATGTGACATGGTCACACTGCAGCACAGAGGGGGAAATAGAAAAGAAGATTCAAATCCTTGGATCGAGCGGCATTACAGCTGGAAATGAATACCATACCGTCCGTAAGTAATAAATATAGGAAGGGCTACTCGGAATTGGGTTTAGCGGATATCTAAGTTTTAAGAGGCCATCAGCCCTAATGTGAACCACCCTGGGTGCTCTGCAGTTGACTGCTTCTGCGCTTTATTCTAGGAATAGTACACGCGGCTCAATATTTATATTCCAGATTACGAAGAACCTAGCTTTCAAAGGTCGTTTTCAGCGTGGCCAGAAAAAAAAAAAAAAAAAAGAAAGGGAGAAAAGAAACAAAGAAAGAGGAATATCTGATAATGGATGTGTGGTTCCATCAGACTGGGACAAGCATATAAAAAGGAGAAGGTGTAATAAGCTGGGCTCCTATATAGACAAACTTATACCCTGACATGTCTTTCAGTGGCCGCAATATCCGTGCTACAAATCCCTTCCAAGGTTTTATTTAACCCTGGGGTGAAAGAGAGAGAGGGGGGGGAGGAGGAGTAGGTGTCGCTTCCGAAAGGGATGAACAAAGGGCAGATATTAACAGTCTCTGGAAGCAAACATCTAGAATACATACACTGGCCTCATTTCAGCGTTTGTCTTTCCCCTTCCTGTGTGTAAAGCGAGAGAGAAATGAAACTTAGGGCACTGGCATTGATTCACTGTAGGGTCAGAACCACTCTAAATGTTTTGCTTGCTTGTTGTAGTGAAAGAGATCTACAAAGACAAAGGCCCTTGGTTACGGTATGAATGCTGTCTTCTTACATACCTAATTGACCACGCCTTTATCTGTACACATTGACTTGATACATCTACCGTTTTGACTGTGAATGCTATTTAACACACATTTCGTTCTTCTGCTATATTGTATGCGGCAATAGACAGCATAGTGTGATTAAATAAGCCAGATATTAAGCATACAAAGGAATATTTTGGATAGTCACCAAAAGTCGTATCACGGTGATATCAACCTACCTCAGACCACCCCCTTCTCCTTCTCATCCGTGATTCCTAAAATATTGAGACGGTTACAGCTGGTACTCTACTCCTTTGACATATACGGAAATATCGCACGCCTCGTTCTGTTTACTGGTGAAAGTCTCAATTCAAAATCGGAACAATTTGGCTTGACATGCCCTCTTTACATATTCAATCACCACCTCCAGGATCTCCTGATAGATGAATGAAGCCACCACCGCTGAAGCAAAACACTGCAGCTTGTGGTAGGAGGTGAAGGCATAGAACTGTGTAACAGATCCAGTCTATCTGAATTAGCACAGGAGGGGGTTCGACTGTCTGAGTTCTAGCGAGAGATCAAGCAGTATAGCGATGAGTATCCATCCTATTTCGGTTGGCAAGTCACTTAATAGTAATCATAAAAGAGTTTTATAGTAGTGTCACTTCGCCAATAAATTAAACCCAAAAAAATATACCTTAGAGTCGAAACCGGGACTGGTCGAGCACACATATCTCGTTAGATTATCACGAGATCCTTCTCACGTACGGTTGCAGATCGAATGCGCCTAGGTATCGGGCAGATACAACAAAACTTCCCAACCGGATGACCCGGGGGCCCTTCTCTTCATAGTCGGAATTGGGTTTTGATGGACAAGTCCGGGGATGAATCTTTGCTTTCACTCATGGCAACTACTTCATCGCTGATATCAATGGTCAAGCTTGGGTTGATCAGGTCGCCATTTAGGAACAAAAATGGGCTAGGTAAGCTGTACGAGGGAGATAGGGCTTATACTGTTGTAAGTCCTAGTGTCGAGCTACTTAACTACTTGGGTAAAAAGGCTCACAATTGACTTGCTAAACAAGCAGTCAATCAGTTAGGTGATATATATAACGTGGTCAGAACTACACTGCTATATTATATATATATCTAACACTATTCCCTCCCGTGTTTATCTCAGCTCTTTGAAGAATCGATTTCTTACATTAATCCTTCAGATTCCAGGTAGACAGCTAGTGCCCGGAAGAGGACGAGCGGGCGAGTGAGATCATTCGATCCTTCCAACGAGTTAGGGCTTTGAGAGGTTCGTACCGATTGAAACCACCACCAACACCAACCATCATCGTCATCACCATCATACGACCTGAAACTTGTTTCATGGTTAGAACCGCCCTAATCCAAGACGAACGAAAGGCTACCTAACAGTAACATTACATGGTAACTTTGTGTCGTCGGATACATAACGTATAGGGCTCTTCTCGCCGTATCATATGAGTACCTAAGTAAGTAACTTATTTTTTTTTTTTTTTTGAAATGAAAGGAACAGTACAGTAGCGAATCGCCTTTTGGAACTTAGCTATAGACCTATCGAATTGAAACCGCTCCTTCGAGATTACATTAGCGGTAAAGATCCCAGATCGAAAATCAATGAATCACCAGTGAGAAAAGTTCCCATGACAACAAAACAATCCGGACAAGAATCATTGGTTGTTGTATTTTGGCTTCAATGTTTTCCCTGCGTTTCCAAAAAACCGTTTGGGAAGTGGTTTTTTGATTATTACTTGCAGAGCACAGAGAGGGAGAACCTGCAAGTTACCTCCCTACCTCTCTTCTCTCTTTCTCCCTTTCTCTTTTTTTCGGGCTGATACGACCATTCCATGTTGGGGAAGGGGGTCCCCCTATTTCCATATTGGAATGGATTATGTTTGGGTCATTGGATGATGATGGGCACGGACTAATCCTTATCTTGGTAAGCAGGGAAACTCTTGGGTCGTATCATAGTTACTATCTAGCTATCTAACTAACTAGTATCAGGACTAAGGATCCTAGGTAGTTAGGTAGCTGATACTACGTTAGTTGTACCTACCACGTACTCTCTTCAGTACCCAACTGTAACCCTGTAACCTTCCCCCCGGGGTACCGTACTCCGTACGTACCCTCGTAATCCGGTGGTGGTGGTTGCCTGAACATAGGAGGTACTGAACAAGAGAGGTTCCAGTGTGGGATGTTGAGTATAGTACGTATTAGACAGAATGGCTGGTAATTTATTCCTCGAATTACCTTATCTTTCTTTTTTGGTTGCTTCGGCCGCGTGATGGGCACAAGGGTCAAGTGACCGCGATCTGGCCGCAAGGCAATGACGTTGATTTTGATTGCTCAGAAGTTTAAATCACGTTCGGCTCCGCGTCCATGTGACGTTATGAACCCACGGTATCATGTTTTGTCTATGACAAGGCCTTTCAATCTTATTCTTTTTGACTTTTCTCCAAGTCTCGGTTGATGTACAGAGTAATTAGGATGGAAAGCCAAATGTTTCGTAAGCAAATCGGGGGGGGGGGGGGGGGGGGGGGGGGTCGGTCTTTGACCATCCAAGATCCCTGAACGCCTTCGCTCCAGTGTGTATGCCCAAAATGCAAATCTAAGTCTCTCAATATGTACAATAGCCAAGATAGCCAAGAGAGAGTAGATTAAAAAAAAAAAACATCCCACACAAAAGAAAAAAAAAAGGGGGAGGTTTGAGAAAGAAAGTAAGTTAGGTAGAAATCAAGGCGGCAACCATGACATTGCACCATGCGTTGCGTTAATGAAGGGGAGCCCATATTTCAATACCTCCTATAAGTGACACGAATATGAATAGTGATGGATATATCACATGCCATTGGCGGAAATCCCAACCCATCTGGATGGAATGGCATGTTCTTCTTCATCTTCGTCGTCGTAAAAATCGTAAGGATTGGGCCGGGGTTGATTGCCTTTGCGAGGGGGTAGCCAGACTCGCGCCCGCGTAGGAATATCATCCCGGAGTTTGCCGCTGCGTCGCATGTTCATTTCCAAAACAACCATGCGCAAAAAGTCACTGTTTTCCCGGGGTTCACGCTGGCGGGACATCGGCGGGGCCTCTGGATCGAAAGAAGAAGAATATCGACTACGCCCCTTAGAGCCCGACAGGTGGAATCGACTCTTGCGAGAACCCTGTTTTCCCGACCGGCGATAGGTCTGCATCTGAACGGAAACGGGGCAGTGGCTAGCGTCAAGGTTCTCATGTGGGTAATCCTGATAAGCATAAATTTCTGCGGGTGAAACCGTAACGGGGTTAAAATAGCGCCGTAGCGCCGGAGAAGGCGGTTCGTTCATGGGCGGAGGCCGACGGTCGTCCGTCATCTTCGGTGTGATCGTAAGGAGAGATCGAGTGAGAAAATCTTCAGGTTGCATCGAGGGCGAAGCGAAAGTTGAAACGGTCTGGGCCGCAGATTTTATTGCTCGCAGTGATGCCGTGAGATTGGACTTGAAAGTGGACCCAATCCGGGGGAAGGATCGAGAGGGTGATGATTTCGCTGGAGTGTTGTCCAAGAAGGTAGACGGTTGCGTAGGCTCCCATTCCGGGTCTGATAACTCGTCCTCCAATAAAGGATGGTCGGAAGCACAGCTTTCATACTGCGATAGGCGTAGGTATCGTCTCTCACATGGGCTTCGTTGGCTACAAGGTGTAGAGGGTACGAGAGAGCCGGATGGCGATTCTAGTTCCGCGTCCAACGACGGCATCGATTCAATAGATAATGAATGGGCAGACAATGATGGCGCTTCGCTATCGCTATCACAAGTGCTTCCACTCGCGAACCGGTCATTGTCTTCAGGCGGGCTAAGGAGGATATCGAGCATGGTATTGCCACCGCTCTCGAGTAAGCTATCATCTCGGGACTTGACCCCTTCTAACAGCAACTTGCTGAAATCCTGGACATGATTCCCCGGAGGAATCCTTTGAGGTTCTCGAGCATGGCGCTTGCGTCGAGGCACTGGGATGGCGGTGGCTTCCAAAATCGATGCAACAGAGGTAGGCACAGGACGGTCACCCGAGGCTGCCGACGAGGCTCTACGAGTAGTCCTTGCCCCATGTGGCATTCTTCGACCCTTTCTCACCGGCTCTCTTTGTACTGAGGTCACTCGAGGACCACGTTTAGGGGGGATAATGACTGGACTGGAATGGAGACTTTCCTTGTCGTGCAGCTCGAGGCCTGAGACGTCCCGCACAGCGACAAAGTCAAGTTCCGACTTTGCTAGCTGGCTTTTCTTCCCATGGTGCAGGGGAGGCACTGAGCTGAAGAGAAAGGCCCTAGGAACCATCATATTCACAGTTTATAACCGAAGTACAGTTGGTTGTTGGCAAGACGTCCCAAGCCTGACGAGGCACTTTGATCGAGCTTCTGAGCGAGATACATGGATGAATGGCGAAGACGAAGGAGAGGGAAGAGAAGCGTCCAAAATGGAAACTCCTCCTAGGGAGGCTGTTCGAATAAATATGCACAATAAGTCAGAGGGTGTTGTGTTGGCAAAGTGTCCCCGGCGAGGCGGCAGTGTCAGCCAGATGGAACCCAATGCGGGAAGCCGCCCGGATGCGTATGCAGGCACGCGACTTTGCGGATATTAATGGAAGTATTGGTCACTGTGATCGGATCCCGACGGTATGTCCCTCAGAGCGAAACCAAAATAGGGGAGAGACTGTGTTTAAAGAGAAGTATATCCCTTATCGTAAGATGCCAGTAGGAGAGGGAAGGAAAACAAAAGAAATGACCTCAAGACTTGCGAGTGCGATAAGAGTGACGGTAGGGGGATCGCTTTAAGGTTGACCGTAACTTCGTTTTGGATCGGGTAATTTCCAATACCTATTTTCGATACGTAGAGGCTAACTTGCCAGGGTTAAGCGTGCGATGGTGAAGAAAAGCGAGAGAGTGAGGCGGGATGGCTGGGTTTGGGCGGTAAGGGCGCGGCGGACGATGCCGAGCCCCGGAAACAGTATGGTGACGCTGAACTGCGGTACGGCCGAACCGCTCCAGTGGACCGTAGGCCAAAATTACACTGGGCAGCTGTACAACGAGTGTACTGTATGTTCTCGAAGGCCCCGTCCCAAACAAACTGTTGACTGTGGGTTGGGTACAAAGAAGCCTTTAGGCGCTCCACTTGAAGTTCCATATTACAGGGTTACGTAAAACTGTATCACTATCTATTGTTTCAACCTTACCTAGTTGGGTAAGATTATTATGGGGCCAGGCATGACTTGGCACTGACGAAAACTACCCAACCACCTATCAATAATAATAATAATAATAACAATCACAGCCATCCGCAGTACACAAAAGCTCATGAGTGCTCCATAGATCTACTTCGTATTAGGTACTGGTTTTTGTTTTTGTTTTCTTTTTAAAAAAGAGAAAAAAAAGAAAAGAAGAAAAAATTAATAATACTAATTTTTTTTTCTTTCTGTTCTTGGGTTCTTATGCGATGAACAACTGAACACATTTCACACAATAACTTATACACTCTGAATTCATTGGCACCGGATGTTTTGCACATCAACAATACCCGAATGCATCCTATGTTGGACTGAATCGCATGCTAGTGCTTCCTTGGCACCCACTTGTTATTCCGTACATGTTCGTTAATTCAGTTAATTGGCTTAGTGAACTTCTTTGTAGGAGGCATGGTATGGACTTTTGTTTTGTTTTGTTTTGTTATTGTCAAGTAACAAAAGAGCAAGGTACATGGTGGACTGCAGTAGCCAACTGATCAACTGGGAAGGAGTCTATGAAATAGGTTGAGTACGATTTAATCTTACCTGACTAACTCCGTAATTAATCAGCGGATATTAGCAGGGGCTTCCGAAATTTTTTTTTTTTTGAGGGAATATTTTTCCCCTCTCTCTTCCGGTTTCAGAAAACCAGAGGCAAAAATGATAAAAAATACCAATTCTTGTATGGCCTTTTTCACCTCGGTTCCAAACCAACGGGAACATGCCCAATTCAGTCAACTCCATGGATCTAAACCACACAGAGTAAAAGGCACTTGGCGTCAGGTAATAATCTGCATTGGGTGCATACTATCTTCACTGTGTGCCCTTACTACTAACTACGACTAGTACTAACTAGTTTCTCGAGGGCTGGAATATGATGTGTTGTCAACGTACATATATGAGGGAAGAGCGGTAAGGAAGAAAGTTGGGATTCAAGCGATGGTTGGAGAAAAAGGAATCTCGCCCCCGGGAGATTTTTCCTCTACTAGTATTAGGGGCCACGAGAGGGTTCCCGACGTACTTTGAGCACCGGGAAGGTCGGAAGGGATGAGTAAGGAGGTTGACGGGGTATGGAGTTCTGGAGTATGGAGTACATGGGGAGGGGGAGTAATAGTAGTAGCATCAGCAGCAGCAGCAGCAGCAGCAGCAGTAGTAGTATGGAGTAGTAGTCAGTAGTAACTAATAGTCGAGTACGAGATATTCTCCATACCAACAATAGTGAACACAAAATAATGTGAGGTCGCTTTATCAGATTGCGAATTTTTTTTTTCCCTTACAATTCAACACCGCTGATTGGTGAGAGCGACGATCGGTCGGATTGAAGGATGAAAGAATCGCATAGTTACAAGGTACTGGCCGGGCCCTAGAAATTAGGGTTCTAAGAGATATACATCGAGATCGGATACAATCCCTGGGACCCTCCCAAATGAATGAACCAAATAGAGAAAATAAAAATCAATGAATCAATGACTCTCCAATCTAAACAGAAATCATGCAATGTCATGAAAATGATGAAAAGATGATGCTTCTTAGTCAGCAAAGGCGGTGACCGCTTATCGCGCAAACTACTACTAGTACTCCGTTTCTAGCTCACCAACCAAATGATTCGGAATGAATTGCTGTCAGAACGAGGGCTTCGATGGATGGGCTGCAGGAAGCTATTAGTAGTTTAGCAGCTACTAGTAACTATCGTGCCTGATCGTTCTCTGAGTGTCATCCTAGTCTAACCCCATTGCCGGCGTATCTTACTCAGACCCTTGTCCCCATCGAGTTTGAGCCACGCTGCCCTGCAGACCCTGATAAAAATCCCCCTCTATCAACGGATCCCCCGCCTCCACTTGCGGGTCATTAGCAGTCTCGGAGCGACCTATATCACTCCATCTATCATTTTTCGGTGATCTGTGCGCATAGATCTGCATGATATTGGACAATTGGTGTTATGCCAATCCACACTCTAGCCGTCGCGCTTGTATAGCTAATGCGCACATCACAAGACCAAGATCTCTGTGTCAAGCCCTGACTGCCAGCGACGTAATCTGCTATTCACTTCTCGTCTAGCCCCCCGAGACCCGGTGACATCTATTCAAAAACCAAAGCGCCAAGTGCTCTTCCCCACGCCTGATAAGTATGCACTGTCCTGACCCCACGCTTTCTCCGAACATTTTTGGGTGGCCTTGACCAATATGAACGAGGACCCTGCGGAGAACAGGCCAGAACTGGCCATGGAGTCTTCAACATTCAAAGGACCTCGAGGAAAGCCGAGTGTGCGTCCCCAGACAATGAACACGGATAGCGGCTCGGCTTCCAAGAGGCGCTGTGTCAGCACCGCCTGCATCGCGTGTCGCCGACGAAAATCTAAGGTACAGGGGCTTGGTTCCATTTTATCTCTACAAACTCAACGTCTAATGTTTCCTCCCAGTGCGATGGCAATCTGCCCAGCTGTGCAGCCTGCTCCTCAGTATATCATACCACTTGTATTTTTTTAGCCCCACTAACGAATGTGAGACTCGACCTGACATGACTAACCACTTCTTAGGCGTTTATGATCCGAATTCTGACCATCGCCGCAAAGGGGTGTATAAGAAGGACACTGATACGCTACGAACGAAGAATGCGACTCTATTGACCTTGATACAGGCCATACTGAACTTTGAAGAAGAGGACGCCTTTGACCTGGTACGGCAGATCCGATCTTGCGACAATCTAGAGGAAGTAGCACAGTCGATCATGGGTCAAGAAAAGGGTTCCACGTCCACCCTGAAGGATCTTGGACCTAATGGAGATCATGACACGACGCAGGCAGATCAGTTTGAATCGGAATTAGCGGGACGGATGAGCGGTCTTATGCTGGAAGGCTCTCGGAAGTTCATTGGCGGCACTTCAAACCTCATTTTCTTGCCGCCCGAGTCGGAGCTCTACGAGTATGATGCGAACGTAGGGAGCCATTGTGGGGGCCATATCTACGAACGCTCCATTACCCAATGGACAAGAGTTACGGCGGATGAACAGTTACTTAGTCACCTCATGACGATGTACTTCACATGGCACTACCCCTTTTTCACAACCCTCTCCAAAGATCTCTTTTATCGCGATTATGTTCGTGGGGTTTCCGGTCAATACTGCTCGTCTCTTTTGGTCAATGCAATGCTAGCTCTTGGCTGCCACTTCAGCTCTTGGGACGGGACTCGGGAAGATCCTCAGAACCCAGCGACCGCAGGAGACCACTTTTTCAAGGAAGCAAAGAGGCTTGTGCTCGAAAATGATGAGCATGTAAATGCAAAACTTTGCACGGTCCAAGCTCTCGCCCTCATGTCCGTCAGAGAAGCTGGTTGTGGCCGTGAAGGCAAAGGCTGGGTGTACAGTGGCATGAGCTTCCGTATGGCGTTGGACTTGGGGCTAAACTTCGATTCGACCAGCCTTGGAGCTCGCAACCTTGGTGAAGAAGAGGTTGACGCCCGACGGATCACCTTTTGGGGGTGTTTCCTTATCGACAAGTACTTTCCCCCTACTGCCTGGTAGAGATGCCTGAAAAGATCACTAACTATCGTAGATGCTGGTCCAATTACCTTGGTCGCCTTCCTCAACTGGCGGCTACTAGCGTGAGCGTACCAAAGATTGACATTCTACCCAACGAGGAGGCAGAATTGTGGTCTTCCTACACAGATGCTGGAGCGAGCCTTGAAAATACACAGCCCTCACGGACCAGAACGGTGGCCCTACAATTATCCAAACTGTGTGAGATCAGTGGCGATCTACTTGTGTCTTTCTATGATCCAACTCCCCGAGATAAGCCCCTCTCGAAACAGGTTGAACTGAAAAGGCTCAGCGAAATTCACACGAGGCTTGAGGCATGGAAGAAGGATATGCCGAAAGAGTTAGAACCGAAAGAAAGACTACTCCCTCAGGCCTTGCTCATGCAGTAAGCTGAAAATTGCCTATCCGTGATATACTGTAGCGGCGATGCTAATATTGCTGCAGTATGTTCTACCAACTTCTTTTTATACACCTTTATCGCCCTTTCCTGAAGTATACAAAATTAAACTCCCCTCTTCCTCAACATGTCTCTCCTCGTAAGCTGTGCACGCAGGCCGCTTCCGCCATTTCAAAGCTGCTCCGAATATATAAGCGTACCTACGGGTTCAAGCAGATCTGCAATATTGCAGTCTACATGGCGCATACCGCCTGTACCATCCACTTGCTCAATCTCCCCGACAAGAACGCTCAAAGAGACGTTGTTCATTGTCTTCGGCACCTCGAAGAAATGGGCGAAAGCTGGCCATGTGCTCGACGGACCCTTCGAATTCTCGATATATCGGCCAGTAAGTGGCACGTTGAGCTACCGCCTGAGGCGGTCATTGTTTTCGAACAAACGCATCTAAAATGGGGTTCATGGGGTTCATGGGACCAAGCATCATCGCCCTCCACCTCGGCACAGTCTCCATCTTCTGTTACAGCTCAACCTCCTACAACACTATGCACCGGAATGCCGTCACCCGACCAATACGCTTTCACCCGTGAACCTGGCGAACCCGGCGAACCGCCATTTCATGGCCATCCCAACGCGCCTGAGACTTTAGGGGCTCGGTATACAACAGGGGCTCCGATTCCTACTTCTCTATCGGCTATGCGAGCAGCTCAGCGGTATTCCAACGCGCAGCTACCACGAACAGACGCCGAATTACCAGAGCCAACATACCTGCGGCCTGTATCACATGCTTATGGCTTAATGCACACTGCTCCACTCTCACAGCATGATTCTTTGTATGATTCGAAGGATGCACAAGGCCGATCACTAGGTCCTGGTCAAGATATTTCATCCACATCAGGCACATCTCCAGCAATATCTGGATTTGGGACGCCGGACAATTTAGTTGAAGAGAGCCAAGATTGGTGGTTTCGGGATGCGAATGCGTTTAACCCAGGGTATGATAATTGGAAAGAAGGCTGGAACTCTTCTATGACTGGGATGCCGGCCGACTTCCGCTACGTTGGTCAGGTATCAGGGCCTGATAACCCTCCTAGGCCTCAACCAGCCACCTATGCTATGGGCGTACCCCCTAATATAGCACAATCAAACGAGAACCCGAGATTTAGTGATGTAGTTTATCCGAGAAACTACTAACTTTGACCTCGATGGCATTTCTAAGTACGACATGTATTATGACTTACCCTTTCGGATGATGTTGGTTATTTCATGATGTTAATGAGGGATGACGTTCGTCTTTGTCCCCTACAGTTGTCCTTCCCGCTTGTTTTTCACATCTTTATCTTTTTTTTTTCTAAAAAAAAAAAAAAATAAGTGTATACTGTATTGGCGTCGAATCACTTTCGCTAAGCTTAGATTCGGGATGCTGTCGGTCACGGGTTTTGTATAATTGTTTTTTTTTTTGGGCAAAACCTTTGTTATGTGAGTTCTCGCCGTATATATCGAGTTGTACGAAGCGACATGGACATACTGGGAGTTAGTGAAATATATTCAACATAATAATTTATGCTAGAAGTTGCGCTGGTGCTAACCACTAGCAAAAGAAAAAAAAATTAATTCGTCCGAAATATTGAACCAGATCACCCTGTAAGATATGAACACTTCGACCTCAATGGAACACATGAATAGACAGAATGGATCGTTCCTCGCTTTCAACAATACATAAAGGTAGCTAGTTCCCAGGGTTCAACATCAGAATTGCAAAAAGTATGCTCAACAACATCATACCTCTAGAATCATCGCTGGGTCTTGAATAAAAGAACTGGTACGGGCCGGCCTATATAAGAATGTAGATAGGACAGAAATGAAGTGAAATTATGCGTCAAGTGGTATCACTGTCGAACCAGTTAGTTAAAATGCGCGAACCAGACAGTCATATAGCCTGTTGCGATGGCTAGGGAGAAGAAGGCAAAAAACAAAAAAAAAAGAGAAAAAGAAAAGGGGAGACTTACCAGGAAATAATCTGCAACAGGCTTTTTGGCGGGCATACCCCTTGTATCCTGCGCAGCGGCTTCAAAAACCCTGTACCTTCTTCCGGGGCTCCTCACGCCTGGCTTGTCGCCAGTCATAACGCCGTTGCTCCGTCCGTAGTCGCCGTTACTCCTAGTCACCGTGCCCCCGTTGCTTGTGTCTTCACCGAGTTCCAGGATCGATGCCACATTTCCACATCGATAGCAGTAGTTGGGGGCTGACCAGACAGTGACGATCCCGCCGTCAAACATCTCCTTATAGCCCTCCATCACAAGCTGATGGGCACGCGCAATCAGGGATAAGTCGTTTCTGTAGTTAAACTGCTTCACGATGTCCCCACCGAACAGGAACCCGGCACCGCGCGGGCTCAACCCCCAGCCGTCAATTTCATCAGGGTCCGACCATAAGAGGTCGCACATGGCGCCTTCATGGGGAACTTCTTGTTTTCTGTCAATCAGACGGATCTTGTCGACTGTGTCAATTAATGGGGAGAGACCGCCATGCACGCAGAGGACTGCCCCGGTTCTGCTCGAATAGCTACCGCCACCTTCTCCCGAGGCACCCGTGCCAGGCGCACCTGTTCGGAGGGGTGCCTGGCTTGGTATGTCTCCTGATGGCGATATGTTTCTGTTTTCTGCCGATGTGTCTGACGAGGCACTCTGTCTTGGTCGGTATGAGCTGTATGTCACCTCTCCCTTCGAATTTAGTACTTCAGTCTCCAGCTCTACGTCGTCGATTGGCATAGTGGACTGAGTAGAGTCATTCATAGCAAGCCCGGTCGGTTCAAGTTCCGAACTTGTTCCAAGTACGAGAGCGCCTAGCGCCAAATAGTCGAAGACTTCACAACAATAACGCCATACATTGGCACTGCCGTACTTTCGAATACACTCGTCATAGAAACCATAGACCGTTGTGATCTGGCGCGACTCGTGATTTCCACGGATGAGGGTGATCCGGTCCGGATAGCGCACTTTGAGGCAGAGAAGGAGGAGGAATGACTCAAGGGAATAGAACCCACGATCGACAAAGTCGCCCATGAAGAGGTAGTTGGTGTCGGGAACATCTCCTCCGACTCGGAAGAGTTCCATCAAATCGTGGAACTGGCCATGGATATCACCACAAATTGTGACTGGCGCATCTACACAGACCACATTTCCTTCTTCTATGAGGAGCTCTCGCGCCTTGTAGCAGAGTTCACGGACTTGGGTTTCGGGTATCAAGCGGCAGGCACGTAGTTGGGCGATCGCCCTATATCACAGATAAGAGTTAGTTTCGATGTCCCTTGAGAGTGTAGGAAAAGACACCAGGCCATCATATACCTATCGAGATCGCCCATGGTGAGTTAGCGCAAAGATAGAGACTGAGAATGGACCGGTAGGTGAGTCGAGGCAGAGGGGTAGTCGGTGGGTCCTGACTCCAGCGAAGAGTTGGGGGGAAGAAAGAAACTGAGTCGATTGAACCAGGGAGTGATGAGAATGAAGACCGCTATGTTGACGGCAAAAGAGTGATCATGTTTCTTAACTGATACAGCACCCACGAAGAGAAAACGACAGGGTACGTATCTCGGCAACAAACACTGGGGCAAGTCGCTGAACTGGGGGAGGTTCTTTTTCCGTGGCGCGCCAACAAGCTGACGGACTCTTCGCGGTTTGGCGTCCAACTGACCCCACGGCCAATCATGGTCGTCAGAGATAAGATTAGATCTGATCGCCAAGACTAGTCCGAATTCTTCCTCCCCCAAAGTCCTCCAGGCTTCGAGTGGACTTCCGTTGACTCCGTGGACTGACTTCATACTCCTTTCGCTTCCCCCCTCCCCCACCACTCACTACCATTGGCGAGGCCATGTCTCCCTTCTGGGCGGCTCCCTCGTAGTTTATTTATCTGGCCTTGACCTTTTCCTCATAAGGTGTGTGTCAATTGCTTCCTTGCCCTCTTCCAGTCTCTCACTAACAATGAGCTTCCGCTCAGGAAAGTCCTTCCATGCCACAGTGCCTGTGAAAACCCTCATCGTCTCCCCTCAATTATCATCAATATGCCGCCTCATCTACACCCCCGGTCGCGGTCGACGTCCTCTCTTTTCGCAGCCACCCTCCTTGCTTCTCTTTTTGTCGTCGGCCTGCCACACCTTTTCCCTTGTCCTGCCCCACGTCGGACCCTCGCCGATTCGGAGATGATTGTCACCGCGGATGGGCAACAAATCCCACGCATTCGAAGGAGGAAGCGGAAGGATGCCGAAATACTGGGCTCAGAAGAAAACGCCCTCTCCCCGACACAGCCAACATCCGACGAAGTGTCAACATTCCTCCAATTGGAGGAGGAGGCGGAGCGATTGGCTAAGGCGGGACGAGAGTGCCCTGTTCCAAAGCCTGGCGGAGTTTTGGGTGAATTGCTGGGCTTTTCGAACCACAAAAGCGTCAACGAAAACTAGAGCCTCACCGCTAAATGTCAACGGTCGAACTTTCCCAGCTATAGCAACCAATGGACTTGTGTCATATACAAGCAGGTTTTGTGACATTACGAGAGATACTTTATGAATTGGGTCACTGGAATGTTAGACCTATTGTTTAATATATCTATTGGCATTGGGTCATGCCACGAAGAAAGAGGCACCAAGCTCAATTGCCAGCAATATACCCATGTACAGATAACCATCTGAAGCCATGATACACAATGGCATTTTTAAGTCTATAATTTGACTCAATCAATTTTTTAAAAGCGCAGCTTTATTACTCTGTCTCCATTGCGCCTCCCTTGCTCCGGGTCTGCGCTCTACGCGACGTATCTTGAATTTAAAAAAATCCCGCTAAGCCGGAAATGGTCGAATATCATTGGTTCTCCCGCGCCTGAGGCCACATGCAATTCCAGCACAACATCAACGATGGCGCTGAAGCACTTCCTCCATGAACTGTGCCTGAACCCTAGACATACCAAATGGATTGCACCGCTTCTTATCGTCTGCGATGCCTTCCTCTGTGCTCTTATCATCTGGAAGATCCCGTGTAAGTTTGTATTGTTACCATTGTTGTGGTTTCCTCGTGCGAAGCTAACCGCTGCGGCTGGAATTAGATACTGAGATCGACTGGACGACATACATGCAGCAGATAGCGCTTTACCTCTCTGGTGAGCGTGACTATACCTTGATCAAAGGGTCTACTGGACCCCTTGTATACCCAGCTGCCCACGTATATAGCTACACAGCACTCTATCACCTCACAGATGAAGGCCGAGATATACTTTTCGGACAAATATTATTTGCCGTCTTCTACCTTGTCACACTAGCGTTTGTGATGGCTTGTTACAGGAAGTCAGGTGCTCCTCCGTATCTGTTTCCTCTTCTTGTCCTTTCCAAGCGGCTGCACAGTGTCTTTGTTTTGCGCCTTTTCAATGATGGCCTTGCAGCCTGTGTCATGTGGATAGCGATCTTGCTCTTCCAGAATAAGAAATGGACCGCTGGTGTTACGGCCTGGTCTGTTGGGGTTGGCATTAAGATGATTCTGCTGCTTCTTACGCCAGCAATTGCGGTGGTAACTGTGCTCAGCCTTGGTCTCATGCCGAGTATCCGACTTGGGGTTCTAGCATTGCTCATTCAAGTACGCATGCCTTACCTAGCTAGGGAAATAAAACTACGGATGAATTAACAACTGTTTAGGTTCTACTAGCGATTCCCTTCTTACAGGGCAACCCTACAGGATACATCGCGCGAGCTTTTGAGTTGACTCGGCAGTTCATGTTCAAGTGGACAGTCAATTGGAGGTTTGTGGAGGAAGAATTGTTCCTATCCAAGCAATTCTCTTTGGCCTTGCTAGCTTTGCATATCTCTCTGCTGGGATTATTTGTTGCCACAGGCTGGTTACGGCCGTCGGGATCCAATCTCCCTGGCTTCCTCCGGAACCTGCTCCAGGGACGCCAACGCACCGCGGTGCTTCCGGACTCATTCATGATGACTGTGCTGTTGACATCGCTTGCGATCGGATTGTTGTGCGCAAGGTCCCTTCATTACCAATTTTTCGCCTATCTCTCCTGGGCTACGCCTTTCCTCCTCTGGCGGGCTGGGTTCCATCCGATCCTCATATATGCGATCTGGGCGTTGCAGGAGTGGGCTTGGAATGTCTACCCAAGCACCAATGCTAGTTCCTTGGTCGTTGTCATCTCCCTTGCTCTTCAGGTTTTCGGTGTTCTCTTCAATGGCAGAAATGCACTAGGCGATGCGCATCCGAAGCGCAATGGAAAGGAGCACATCCAGTGATAATAGGCCACTCATAAGCTACAAATTGATCGTTGCTTCATTGTTTTCGTCGCTCGCTTAGTCCCCATGGTTCGCATTAAACGTAAATGCACGTGCATTGGATGCAGAGATCACCACTTGTTGACTCGTTCAAGCGTCAGAGTCGTCCGAGGGAGGCATTTTGCCCACATTCGACTCTTCTTCATCCTCGGAATCCGACGCAACAACAGTAGATTGCTTGACGAATTCCTTCGGCCTGTAGAAATAAAATCAGTAAAGGCATGAGGAAGAGGCTAGGTCGGTTTACCAGAATGGAGCCTTACGCCAGGCTTTCTCATCCCGGACGATATTGATGATCTCCCCAGCAAGCTTGTTGTCCCGGTCCTCAAGAGCGTTGGTATCGATTACGACGTAGGAGTTGCGTTTCATCCAGAATTTTGAACGGAACCGGGAAGGTAGTTCGACCAAAACTGTGTCCTTTGATGGTAATTCGACCACATATAAATTGTTTCCAGTCGCCTTGATGACTCGTGCGATTTGCTGTCCTGGTTGGAGCTCGTCTGGAGGGGTCAGGGTTTCTTCAGCGGTCGCGAGAACCTTGCGACGTGGTGGTGCCATGATGGTCAATTGCGATTGGTTTTTTTGAGGAGACACTTAAATAATCGTAATATTTTAGACACTGTCTTGAATGAAGCAATTGCTGATAGTTAGCCGTGACGAAGGGATCCCGGAGGGGTTAAAAAAAAAAAAAAAAAAACTCCCCTCGTGTGTCAAATTAAGATGTGGGGGGTTCCTTGACTGGTCACTTGCAGTGGGCCTTGTGGATTTCCTCTAGAGTAAATCCATAAACTCTCATTTAATCCTTCCATATTCCAGACTATCCAATCTCTCCAAGTTCTACCAAAGCTTTGCCGATGGGGTTCATTACTAACCTGGAAATACTATTAATGTATAATAGTAGAAGAGAATTGAACCAATTTCGATGGATTAGAGCATCTGTTTATTTACTCAAAAGTGTCTCGGGACAATCTACAGGGGCATCCCGACAAGGGATGCCAGCAGAATAAGATGACGGAGCGGTTTGGGGTCCTCTTCTATCTTGACGTTGAGAGAATTAGCAACCAGGCTTCATGAACCCCGCCTGCTTTGATAATATTAGCGGTCGAATTCCGCTTTCCTCCTATCTGTTACAAATGAATCCATCTGTCGCCCGCTCTTTTGTGGCCCCGAGGAGTGTATGAGCGATTTTAGAGATTAGATCGGCTTTTCTCTTTGTTTTACCTTGCGCCTATTTTCTGGTTGATGCCTAACTTTGGTGTCCGATACATTTAATACAGGATCCCAATATGTCTGCATCGTTGTTTGGTGCTCTACTAGACTAGTAGACGGCTCTCCACCGTCGCAAACCCTATAGCTACGGTGTGTAAAGTCCGGCCGTACCAATACATATCCCGATCTTGAGTTAGATAAATTTCAACACGGGCCCAGTCTTAACACTCAGAGCGATGGAGGTGAATCCTGGTATCACCATGCACGCCGATAGGAATGGAGAATCATTCCTCTGCACGCGAGGTGTACGTATCTGCATATCCAAGTGCAAATCAGCAAAGCTCCTTAAACCCAAATTTTTGCTTTCCCAGTGCTTGTGTCATGAGTTTATGTGGCGCTCCAGGGACCTGAATCCCTTACATTAAGGTCATGCCATTTGTACCACAAATTTTCATGTCTACTGCTGTTGGGTTCGTCCTTGCTGTAACCCTTCACCCATGCGTTAAGGACCGAATTCAGGAGGTCAAAAGTTTACGCTTCTTCCATGGTTAATTGGCTATACGTGCTGTGGGCTACGACATAATTGTTGCAAGCCGCCATATTCGGCAATTGTGGAGAGCTTCTTATTAGATTTGGGATTGCTCTACAGCTTGCTCTCAACTATCTATTCTTGAGCCAAACCTCATGAATAGAACCACGGCTGCAGGTTTCCCTCACGGTAACCATCATGTTGGGGAGATTATGGCACCGTCTTTAACGACTGATTTGGTGTCTTATGGCATGCTGTGGTCCTTCTACCACAATATCTCCCTTGTCCTGGCAGTACTTGACACGGCTTTTGCGGCTTGGTGCGTACGAAAAGGACCTCCCCGTACAAGTGTTTACTATACTTCAACAAAACACTCCCCAATAAGATCATGGTCCTGGCCATTTAAGTAAGAGGCACCCGTTGAAGCAAGCAGCCAAACAGCAATATTTTTCTTGACCCAGCCTTAATCTTCTTATATCAGGTTGTGGAGATCTCTATGTCTAGATGGAACGTACTAGTCCTGATCAGTTTACGCCTTGAAACCCCCTTGCAGATACGGTACGAAGTGTAGGGTTTGGGGCCAGCATTATTGTTGGGCATTTCGCTCTCTTCCGCCCGGCCCGCATGATCGGAGAGAAGCTGGCTGTTGTCCTGCTCGTGATAGGATCAGCCACCTTAAAGGGATGGTGCGGCTGGTCCCCTGCGCTATCGGAGATGCCGTTGCAGTCTCTATCGTGAGGTCGCTCCTGGGGAATCTGTTGGCACTTGCACCACAGTAGTGTTGAGCTCGCTGCTCCCCCAATTGATGCAGATGTCATATTTGAGTTTATCGATGCATTAGGAAGCAGTGGCGGTGCTGTATCACCTTTCTTCATTGGACTATTTGCTTAAAATATGGGTACGTTTGTCTTGCACCCGATCTATATAGGATTGTACGGTGTGATGCTTATGGGCCGGACTTGCTTCCCTCGGATCTCGAAGAATCTTGAATACAAAGTCAAATTGTCTTTTAGGCAGACTTGGGCTAATGTTCTTGTTTCGGTAACTTGGGATTATTTAATTCATTTAGTCTTTTTCATCGCTCCTAGATTGTTGGTCTACACTTTCCGAGTGTCAATTAGGACAATAGCTATGACTCGACGCAGTTTTTAGGATTATTCGGACAGGTCATTCCAAATTATCCCCATAGTAAACGTCCCTTCTGGGTGTGGTACCATCTAAACATGGTGTTTGCTTGGTGCGCCACCTGACCATTTCATGCATCTGTACACTGCAAGGGGCATACGATCAGATATGTTATCTATTGTCATCCAACCCACTAGTATTCTATGACAATACAGATGATGTGCATGTTTTACTTAGTATATTATATACTTGTGTCATATCTACGAATATGCTCGTAGATTGACCGACAACTGAAGTAGTAATAGTAGTAGTAGTAGTAGTAGTAGTAGTAGTAGTTGGAGGTACCGTCACTGAAGGGTGAACTACTAATTACTAGTGCTAATCTACGGTACTGCAGGTACATAACAAAGTGCAGACCGTCTGTCTATTTTGCTGGCAACTGGAAGCATCAGATGAAGAAAATAGGAATTGGAGGGGGGACAACAAAGAACAAATGAGGATAGAAAAAGAAAAGGGAAAGGATAGTTTATTGTCCCATCAATTAACAATATAGGTACTAAGGTAGTACTACAAGTACTTCGGTACTTACAACTAAGTATCAGATGTCAGTGACCCGACCCAGACAATCTACGCCCGAAGAGGTAGTAGATCGGGCATGCTAGGAGCTGGTCTATCCATGGATGAGACATACCCCGTACTTAGTTCCAGCATACCAGATGACAAAGACCAGTTCAGTTTGCTCCTGAACCGTCTCACTCTCTGAAGGAGGACTGTGACTAGTACGAGTCTGAAGTACCTAGAGGCCAATTGAAAGGATCATTGTTTGCCACCTTCCGTCAGACAATTCGGTACAACAGTCCCTTGAGTCGGGGTAACTCGCTCTGGGGTTTATTTACATCCTTTTCTGTTTTCGTCAGCATTTCAACTTCCCGAGGCATCCTGTTGTCGTTTCTTTTTCTTGCAGAGTTCTTTCTGCAATCTCGGGATAGTATATCGTACGGCAATTTGAAATACTGGAGACTCTTCTGAATGATTACTCAAGCACTGGACCGCCCATAGGGACTTGCTACTAGTTAGTAGTAGTACTACTCTTACTTTTTAACATCTCCTTTGACACACACACACACACGTGCCCCATCGGATAAAATTACCCAAGGACTAAGTTAGTATTTGACTTGCCCCTCCGTCCCGCGACTGCCTAAGGAGTAAATGCGGGCGGTAAAGCAAAAAAACAACGAAAGACAGTAAAGCCTAGACAAACCAAAAAGTCAACCCACACCCTTTTTCCCCTCCCACCCCCAAAAAAAGGAAAAGGATCCAAAACAATTTTCCCTTTTCTGTGCTTTTGTGTGTGTGCGGTGACCGGAACTTCATCGCTGGAATCACTCTTGCTGTCGGGTTCTTCTCCCTCTTCCCCCCCCCCGCCCACTCCCGCAGTAATCTGCGGGCATTGACCGAGAGTGACTGTCTGGCACGGCTCGTCATCGTAACGGACTATTTCCCGAGTGGCATTAACTTAACGGGAGCGTTGACTGTCAGTCCCCGTTGCGATTTATCGATCGTCCATCCCCTCTCTTTCGAATAATAATCTGTCAACAAAAGTACCCCGCCGCGAACGCGTTCTTCCCCCCTCAAATACGCTTCTCCTGCTGGCTCTATTCCACGGCTCCATTTCCCCGTATTATTGATCGCATTGTTGACCTCTCAGTGGGAATAATTCGGAACGTCGGCCGTCGTCCCACCACCCTCTCAACATGGACGGGGACGACCTCATCGCCTCGGTCTACCGCAAGATCGAGCGGGAAAAGGCCCTGATCACCGCCGCGTCCAATATGCGACAGTCAACCGATAACCCTCTCGTACAGCAAAGAGTCGACGCCAATATCCGTGATGGTCGGAAGAACATTGCTTACCTGGAGGAGAAGATGCGAGAGTTGCAGCTACGTCGAGACGGAGGATCTCCCACAGACAAGCGTCTCCCGCCTGAACCGGGTGCAGGACCAGCCCCTCCTCCGAAGGACTATGACGAGTATGACGCCTCGGGGGCTCACCCGCAAGGAGGATCCGGTTCTATGCCGACGGGCGCTCCCTTTGGAGACTCCCAGCCTTTCGTTCCAGTTTCCAAGGCACGACCGAATTTTACTAAACTTGGTATGCTTCACCTGTCACTCAGCACCGACAGAGGCCTTGCAAGCTTCCAGGATGTTTAACTGACGCTGCTGTGTTCAGACTTGATCAAATATGATACCCCGTATCTCGGACCTAAGATCCAGCTCATGCTGTCCCAGCTTGAGTTTAAACTGAGTGTCGAAAAGCAATACAAAGCGGGTATTGAGAAGATGGTTCGCCTGTATCAGGATGAGGGGGATAGGAAGAGCCGCGCGGATGCCGAGGGTCGGCGAATCGAAAGTAATCAGAAAATCCAACTACTAAAACAGGCCTTGAAGCGATATGAAGATCTTCACGTTGACATTGAATCATCGGACTCCCCAGATGGTATGTTCTTCTCACATCGGTGACTGCCGCAGAGGCTAACGGCTTGTTTATTTGTTTGTTTCAAGACGAGAGTTTGAATACGCCCAACATGCGCAAGCCACTTACCGGTCTTCTAACATTGCGTATCCAGGCGGTTACTGATGTAGATCATGCCGCCAGCTCGCGATTCTCTCGGGGCCCCGAGACTTTCGTCATCATCAAAGTTGAAGACACTATCAAAGCACGGACAAAAGCAACCCGGACCGATAGGTGGCAAGATGAGACCTTTACTGTTGATATTGACAAAGCAAACGAAATCGAACTTACCGTGTATGATAAGTCGGGCGACAGGCCCACTCCAATTGGTATGCTTTGGGTGCGCATCTCTGATATCGCCGAGGAGATGCGTCGCAAGAAGCTCGAAAGCGAGCTCAACGCATCCGGTTGGGTTTCTGCAGATAAGATGGAACACGGTGGTTCGTCAGGGCGCCCTGACACCGCTGGACAGCCGGGATCTCCGCACGCTCCAGGCTCCGCGGGTCATTCTGGGGCTCCTGCGCAGGGCTATGCAGGTGCTCCTGGTGGAGCACCCTCTTCAAACTCGGTGATGATCGAGTCTTGGTTCGCATTAGAACCCGTGGGTCGAATCTATCTGTCGATGAGCTTTGGTAAGCTTCCATGGCCTATGGAATATGCTATAACCGGGTACGCTAACATATTATTTAGCCAAACAATTGAAGGATCGACGACCGTTTGATATTGGTCTTAACCGACAGGGTGCCGTTCGTCAGAAGAAGGAAGAGGTCCACGAAAAGCAGGGACACAAGTTCGTCACTCAACAATTTTACAATATCATGCGCTGTGCTCTCTGTGGCGATTTCCTGAAATATGCTGCCGGTATGCAATGTGCCGACTGCAAGTATACGTGTCACCGCAAATGTTACCCGAAGGTCGTCACCAAGTGTATCAGCAAGGCGAACTACGAGACGGATCCCGACGAGGAGAAGATCAATCATCGTATCCCGCATCGGTTCGAGGGCTTCTCCAATCTCTCAGCCAATTGGTGTTGTCACTGCGGGTACCTGCTCCCATTTGGACGTAAAAATGCCAAGCGATGCTCAGGTATGATTTTCTACCGAACTCTAAACCGTCGATATCACACTTTGATGCTTACATGATTTTTAGAATGTGGCCTCACCTGCCATGCCCATTGTACTCATCTTGTGCCTGACTTCTGTGGCATGTCTATGGAAGCTGCGAACCAGATCTTAGAAACATTGATTCGTGCTAAGAATCACAACAAATCCGCTTCTGTTAGTTCCGGTCTCAGTGGCCGCACCCTGCGGCCAGGTGGCCCGCCTCAAACCCCTCAGGATCCTGCTCTTGCATATCCGCAAAAGCCTGCAGAGAGCCCATATGGGTTGCCTCAAAGAGAGCCTTCTGTCGAAGCCGTGAGCGCTGCAACTAACTCCTATATACCCCCACAGTCCCCAACGGCCGCACAGCGACAGCCAATGCCGCCAAGAACGTCATCTGCAGGTCCTGCCGCTGCCGCTGCTGCCGCCGCCACAGGCATGCGCACGCCCCAGCAGCTGCCTAGTATGTTTTCCTACAGCCCCTCCCCCACTTCCCCCACCTCCCAATGGTTTCCAGTATAGGCCTTGGGAGTAGAATTGATCAGACTAACCTCGGAGAATCAGGTCCGGTGCAATCTCAGCCGCCTGCGCACGCCCACTATGACCCTGCTGCGTATGTGTCCTACCAACAAAGTATGGCACCCCCACCGCAACAACCGATGCCGCAGAATGTTGCACCGCCTTACGGTGTACCTCAACAACAGCAGCCTGTGCCAGTAATGCAGCAGCAAATTGCTGTGAAAGAAGATGCCCCGCCCCAGCAACCCAAGGTCCGGATTGGGTTGGATCATTTCAACTTCCTTGCTGTCCTTGGTAAAGGTAACTTCGGAAAGGTCATGTTGGCTGAAACCAAGGGTACCAAGAAACTTTATGCTATTAAAGTTTTGAAGAAGGAGTTCATCATTGAGAACGATGAAGTTGAGAGCACTAAATCCGAGAAGCGTGTCTTCTTGGTTGCGAACAAAGAACGTCATCCATTCCTTCTCAATCTCCATGCCTGCTTCCAGACGGAGACTCGTGTGTACTTTGTCATGGAATACATCAGTGGTGGTGATCTGATGTTGCACATTCAACGCGGCCAATTTGGTTTGAAACGAGCACAGTACGTTCTTCTAGCCTCTGAGCCCTCTCCCCAACCTTCCTACACTATTACGTGGGGATAAATGCTACACTTACTAATGCAACACACAGATTCTATGCCTCGGAGGTTTTGCTGGCACTCAAGTATTTCCACGAGAACGGAGTTATTTACCGTGATCTAAAGCTCGATAATATTCTACTGACCCTGGATGGCCACATTAAAATTGCAGACTATGGTCTTTGCAAGGAGAATATGTGGTATGGCGCCACCACAAGTACATTCTGTGGAACCCCCGAATTCATGGCACCTGAGGTAAAGTCCCGATACCCTTGGTTTCTTGGATCTAATCATGATTGACTGACATATTCCCAAAGATTATTTTGGACAAGAAATACGGTCGAGCAGTCGATTGGTGGGCATTTGGTGTGTTGATCTACCAGATGCTGCTGCAACAATCTCCCTTCCGTGGTGAAGATGAAGATGAAATCTATGATGCTATTCTTGCCGATGAGCCCCTGTATCCGATCCACATGCCCAGGGATTCCGTTTCGATCCTTCAAAAACTACTCACCCGCGAGCCAGAACTAAGACTTGGCTCCGGCCCGACCGATGCCCAAGAGGTCATGTCTCACGCCTTCTTCAGGAACGTCAACTGGGATGATATTTACCACAAGCGCGTTCCTCCACCGTTCATGCCGACCATCACTAGCCCCACGGATACAAGCAACTTCGACCAGGAGTTCACCAGCGTCACACCTGTTCTGACCCCCGTGCAATCCGGTAGGCAGTTATCTAGCATTTGCAATCTTCGTCTTTGTCGTTTAGCGCTAACCATGCCATTTTCTTTCTCCAGTCCTCACCCAAGCCATGCAGGAAGAATTCCGTGGTTTCTCCTACACGGCAGACTTCGCCTGATCCGTATCTATATTTATTGGCGACTAATGCCCTGCAGTCATCGCAGCTATTGCTCATCTGTCCGACGTTGACCTTGGATTTTTTGTTTCTCTGCCTTCTTGATTGTTACTGTCTTCAGCACTTTTTGCACTGGAAATGTTTAATAACATACCCATGAGAGTTTTGAGAGCAGGTGTAAGCGCTGTTCTGGCTTTGCGAGTGCAGACGGAATGGAATGAATAATTTGGTCTGAGGTTGTTTCATCTTATATCTCTCCAGCGTTATCAGCTGTTTATTTAATTGTCTTGAGGGATTTACGTCCCATTCTCGGAATGTAACTCTTCCTTTACTGTTCGCCTTGCGTGTGCTCCCTAGTCGACGGTTTAACACGCACTAGGACTCTCCTTTCTTGTTTATATTTGAATGTACTACGTCTACATACTAATTGGGTTGTTGTTTGTCCCTAAGCTTGTAGCTGTTCGGGACCACGAAATGCGAAGTCTCCTGACCCCAGCTTTCCTCCTGCCTTGACTCTCAGCCCTGCCTCTTTCTATCATGTGTTACTACAACCTCTTGCACAGCACACTTTGTTCATCGCAGATATGACTTGATTCTATTCTCTTCCATAGCATCATTCTCACTATACGGATTTTTTTGACAAGCGTCAATCTACCATCACCTTTGATACAGAACTGTATTCGAAGAAGACAAATATTAAAATAAACTCCTCTGCTTCCAATCCCTGCAAGGATAGGCCCCAATGGTCGCAGTTTTTCATTCCAGATAGGTCACTTGGGGTCATTTAATGACTCCTGTTTTACACTTGATAGAATGAAATCACGCAAGTCTTACAATACGGTAGTTGACCCGGGTCGACTCGATCAACCTGCCACTTCTAATAAGACCAAGGCCGAAAAGACAACCATCTTAGACCCGATGTACACTCCTCTGAGGTATGGCACTGACAAAGAAGAAGATTACATAGGCCTTCGTGCACCAAAACGAACGCCACAGAAGGAGAGAGAGGTATCTGATGACCCTTCTAGTGCAAAAGGCATCACGCCTGGCCAGTCTTCCAAGAGACGGAGGCTTAATGACCAGCCGAGCAAGATGGGTCATTTTCTCCCGATGCTCAATATCAACACAGGTGCACGTCAATATGCGAAATCGCCATCAGAGGTCGGCCTTTCTATACTTACTCCCACGAGCGACATATTGACGGCTACGCATAACAAAAAACAGACTTTTCCTGAGCCAGCTGTGAATCTGACTTCATGTTTGACAAAATATTCCGGGGGTACCACGGTCGATATCGAGAAAGCTACGGCACCGGCGAAGCCGATCGTTCGGCAGATAGGCTATTCTCCTAACACAGCCGTCTTTATGCCGCAGATTAAAAAGGAAGAGACATTTGATACTTTAAATATCCATTTTTCGCAGATTCGAAGGTCTACTAGTGTCTTCAACCTTTCGGTGGAGAAGGCCAGGCGCTGGGCGGACGCAATTAACATTCCCGAGGGTCTTTACAACGAGGAGGAGAAGGATCTCTTCTTCCGACTCGCCATGCGTGGGTTTGAGCCCCTCATACCAGAGCAATGGAGATCAGACTTCCCCACCCTTCCATATACCCTGTTTTCCGATGCAGAGGACGATTCAGGGCCGTTAATTCATACATTCAAGAGCTCTAAGACTTATGGTGAGTTCACGGCTCAACTCTGCTTACCCTTTTCGTTGAGTATACCATATTTTGCTGAAATTTAGTATAGCAACCAGGTCCCTCGCAACTTTATTTTCTCTAGGAGGTCGCGTGAGGGACTGTAGGATTTTAGAGAATGATCCTGAAATCCTGATCAAAACTACCATCAACCAATATGTTCGCTGGGCCTTGAGCGATGCTGACATACATACAAAGCCAGATTCAATTCCCCTATACGTCATTTATGCCCAAAAGAAAGATGAAACCACACTCGAGGCCGTTCGAAAAATCAACCGGCGCCTACAGTTACTCGCCAGTCGGCACCGCGAAGCGTTGAGTATAGACAGAGGTCATAGCTCGATTGATCTTCAGCCTAACGAAGAAGACAATGTCTGCTCTGTTCCCTCTCTGATTTATCCACTGCTCATTGGATTCATCATATGCGGCCCTATCATGGCAATCTTGACTCTCAGCACTGACCTTCTAGGCACAACTCATGATGCCGACAGCAAATACATCTGCCAGTTTGACTTGGAAGATGCAAGGCATGATGTCTGGAACTCATTTGCAGTCGCTATTACGGTTATGAAAATTCGGAAGACTACATTACAACTCGCAGATAGTGGCTTAGTTGGCTTCGTTAGGCTTCCTTTGGGCACAAGGTCAACCCCGGATGTGGATATCTGACGATATGCAATAACTGGCTATGGCCTTCATTGAGGATTCTTCAAGTTTCTCTGGACTGACAAGTCATATATGTTTGTTCTTATTGTGTGTATATAAAAGATAGCCTGAAATTATGAAGTGGAATTTCCTACGAATCTGAAAGCGTAACCTATATTTTCTCCCTTAGATATATAATCTACAGTGCACCATCAAAGTCACTAGTAGTAATCTGTTACAAGGCGCACTTAACCTCCTTTAACATGTAGTCGTACGTAAAGATTCTCATATATAACCACTCTCAGACTAAATGTATCCAGGCATACATATCTCCACTCTTTTTGAAACCTTCTATACGGTGATTGTAGAGGGCCGCATACAGGTCACATGACCCGATACAATGTTGACCGATTCCCCGCGGTTTAGAATGTCGACATTTGCCTCCAAAATCTTCAACGCTCTTGGCGCAATCTCATCATGAATGCAATAGAAGATAAGGAGGTCAAACTTCAGCGTGCTTCTGGAGACTTGGTGACTGAATTTTCAGAGAAACTACCCTCTCTGCTTTGGAAGCCACGAATGGAGAAAGGAGATACCCGGGTTCCACGAAGATGGACACAGGCTGCTAAGACGGAGAGACTCGTAGGCCTTGTAAGTTAACAAGATACCTTTAATAAACCGGGGTGGGGGGGG
>ML736347.1:25848-60978 GCA_009193595.1 Aspergillus bertholletiae | reverse complement strand
AATCTAAGAGATCTAGGACTAGTGGAGGAAGCAGAGAGTAGGGGGGAAGGGTAGCAAACGGGGTAACCTAGGCATGCCTAGGGGATACCCAACAGACAATGAATACCGAGGAGGGCATAGCCCAAAGGCCCTGGCGCAGACAGGCGGATCGGGCGAGGAAAAGGACCAGAATGAACATAAAAAAGGATAGAGGGGGCTAGTAGAGCCTCTAGGGACAACCTAGAGGCAGTGGTCTAGACCACTGCCTAGACGCATGTGTCTGTCATAGCCAAATGGCTCTATATGGACGTTGAACTTGATTAAATAAATAAATAAATAAATGTGGAGAGTATTCGCTCTAAGATTGCAACAGTGGCATAAACCATAGTGAGTAACAACTGACACAGGACCACTATATAAAAGTGGCCCGAAAACATCTATATAATCAATA
The DNA here is from genome assembly GCA_009193595.1 of Aspergillus bertholletiae. Taxonomy (NCBI): domain Eukaryota; kingdom Fungi; phylum Ascomycota; class Eurotiomycetes; order Eurotiales; family Aspergillaceae; genus Aspergillus; species Aspergillus bertholletiae. Next base: position 60,548 of record ML736347.1, on the reverse strand, counting down.
GAACCGGTACTATGAAGGAAAAAAAAGACTCAAAACGGGCCATATTCGTGTGACACGATGCCTTGAGACCTGACCAACAACTGAAATGAAACGGGCTATTAAGGGTGAGAAAAGGAGTCTACCGAGAAATGTGATCTGTCCGGGTCTCGTGGTCGCGAGCTCATGGCTTGAGGATACCCAATCCATATGATGCCTTTGCGCTTGTTGCGACGCCGGCTCCATTCAAAAAGAAGCACAAATAAGCAGACAGCGGCCGAAACAGCCCCGATAGCAATAAAAATGCTTTTTTTCTGCACGCTAGAAGTGCTAGAAAACGTCTCCATGGAAGGACTACCAATAGAAGTATTGCCGGTTTGGACGCCGCTATGGGGTGCCAACGATACAGGTGAAACCCCAATGTGTGCATGAGGAGTAGAACGAGGGGGATCCCAATACGTCAACACCGAGGCAGTTATAATGAGGCTGGAGGGTCCTGTTATAGCGTGGGACTTAGCACTGACAATAAATTTCTCTGCATAGCTGTATCTTGTAGCCTGTCGCAAAAGGGTATGCTTTTCCTCATTCTCAAGAATCCCTTGCATTGGAGAGGTAATTGTGCCTCTGGTTGTCGGGATGGGGTTTCCAAGGGAGGCAAGGTTAGGCAGTGCAGTTAAGCTTCCGTCTTTGTCAGGTGACGTTGCTAATTTCAAATGCAGATTTTGTGATAAGTTAATCATTTTTTGCACTTAGTATGGAGTATGCTCTTAATTCTCTTCACAATTTTCCTGCCCAGGAAAGCGCTCTCATCACAATGAAGGTTGCTAGTAGCATGTAGCGATTGGCTGGTAGAGGCAGTAGCAGCTACCACAAACTTCGTCAATGTTTCCAGGGGTGCCCACTCATCAAGACAGATATCCCGCTTAGAGATGGCCCACTGGATATATGGTTCAAAGAAAGCAGTGGAGCGATACTGGTGCTATGGCTCGTGCTCAAGGATCTTGAAAAAATACATAAAGACTTGAATGTAGCGTTTGAGGTGTGCTTTGAGGGTCGATAGCTTTTGCTGTTATGTAGCAGAAAGCCCCTCAGCTTATAGATTTATGACAGCCTATAGGTTCTCGAGGGTGGCTTATTGTCCTCCTTGAGCCATGTGAAATAGCATCAGCGGTAGGATACCCTGATATTGGTGTACTGCTGTCTTTTGAGATATTGTCAGTATTTTCTTCCTGGCCGAAAAGCATACTTTCAGCACTCCATCATCGCTTACTATGGCCAATTTCTGCGATAAATGTCACATGTCGAGCAATGTAACTTAGGTAGAGTCATGAGCATCGTCTACCTCCAGCTTTTCCACCTTAGATGGAGATGTTGAAGTCACACAAAAACTCTGTGCGACACCCTGATAGTAGGAAACGATAGAATCATGTATCTGCTGCCGGAGATACTCTTACTGGGATAGGAGGGTCCCCCAACAGTTGCATCATTTGCAGACCAAAATGAACAGTTGTTATGTTCAACTCGTACTTTTCTGTGGTGGTGACTGCACCTTGGAAATGGACTGCGGTTGAGTGGCCCTGTATTCTGTTGGGCAATCTCTAGTATCTGACTGACTCAGAGAAGATACCGCGTCTTTGTTTTCTCGTTTGCAGCCTCTAATGATGAATGTATGCATTATCATATCTAGCGAGCTCTCCAACGCCTAAAAATCTTCAAAGGGACTCCTAATAACCATCGTGGATATACTACCCTACTAGAAATATCTGCGAAAGAAGCAGCTAGAGTGCATGGTATTGAAAGCTACGCATCATGGTAAAATTAAGCGGCATCAAATATTAGGCTTATTAGGCCCACATATTTTCTTATATCCTTTTGAGCGCCCTGCCCTATTTTTGGAGGGGTGGATATTTTATTTTTTACCAAGGCCATTGGATTTATTTGAGATTAGACATTTGTAGATAATGATATACGTCTTTCTTTAGCCTAACCATCGCGTAAAAGTAAGGGTCACTGAACCAGTCACTAAAAGGTCCTATTCGAGGCCCATCTCCTATTTTTACTTCTCGTATAGTGTGCGGAGATGCTTCCATTTTTACTTCGCCTATTCCAGCACTGAACAGCAGTAAATGACGAACCCCAGAGTTTAATTCGCTATTTTGAAACCACATAACAAAGGGTATCGCGTTATTTTGTTAGGGTAGCAATTATGGAAAAATACCGAAATGAAGCAAAATGCATTGAACTTATAACGATGCCTCCAACTTTAATAGACAAGCTTTTCCCCAATATCTCGCTCTAATCAGGCTACCTTACAGCATATGGACTTAACACACTATTTAAAAAGGATTAGCGCGGCATCCCGAATGGTCAATCTAGAGCTCGCTGGCTTACAAAAATAAAACAAGACAACTGAAATAAACAGGTATCGACATGTCAAACAACTCTACATGGGACCAGCAGATGCCAGTGAGGAGCATTGAAGAAGACATTGACGAAGAGATTGATATCCAAATCACCGATTGGGAGACTGAATCAGAATATTCAGCCACAAAATCTGAGATAGACTTTATCGATACACTGGATGATTTCATCGAAATAGAGGACCATGAGCAGAGTTATGTTCCTACCGATACTGACGAAATGTCCTCACTGATATCCTCAGATGATTCTACAACTAGTCAATTGGTAAGACTACACTTTTATTCTGTTCTCAGTCGCTCATAAACTCGGAGAATGGCATAGGCGATTACGGAGAGATCTCAGTTCTCGATGAGCGGGAAGTTGAGGGAGAAGGTGGAGCAGTAACGCAACTGCTAATCAATGGCTGGTTGGAAGAAAGTATTGTCACCCAAGTAATGGATATAGTCCGCTTGTCCAAGAGACACTATTAAGTGGGCTGCACTGGGCATCCGTCAGTCTCGCAGTCTAAATGCAGTGCTACGGTACTAGAAGCGCTATTTAGAAGACGGCAAACCGACCTTGGCAGCGACCATGCTATTTACCAAGAGAAACTTAGGTGCTTGGATCTATATAGTACACGGATACAGAGGTTAAAAGAGACTTTATTGTATGCTCCTATAACCTAGTTATGGCTATTCATTGATTTGGGTTGTTTTTATAGATAAGGTCAAGATATTAAGGAAACCTAAATATACTTTTCTGTCATTCATGGCAGAAACCAGTCCAGGATTCAGCTACCACATCTTACGACTTTGAAGGTAATCGACTCACCCCATCTCAGTAATAGTAACATCAATGTCAATCATATGAACCATAAATAGAAAACGACGAATAGAAGCCTGGGGTTGAACGATTGTACTTCGAACACCTCCAAATTAGCCAATATATGAGATGCCGTGAACAGCTGAGCCGTGGTGGCGACCTCCACCCTATAGCCAAGGCAACTCTACATGTCCCATGTAAAACAAGTCATTCTTGAACTATAAGCCCTACCAATCGTTTGTCTAGAGCGAGTATAGCACTAGTATCATCTGCCTGAGCCAACAATTTGGCCATCCACCTAAATTCCTCAGGTGTTCAACATTAATCCACGAAATATGATCCAGCTGTTGGTGTTGGCTTAAAAGAAATTAGCAAGTGTACACTCACTCCAAGTTTTACCAGTCAATAAATGGTATACAGTAAATTAAGCATTACCGTAGGTCGCAATCACTACATCCACGAGGAAATCCTTAACAATCCAGAAAGGGTACCAAGTTGTGGGTTTATTGGATCATAGAGCTTATATTACAGCGAGCTGCGATATTAGCATGTCTAGCCCGCCCTTTCATGGTTTCTAGAAATCCTAAACCGTCAGATCACTAATTCATTCCATAAGATATGTAGCAGTGGCTTTGGAATGAGTTTCATAACCATTAACAGTTAAGTCCCTATGCCGAGGCGAGTTCAAAAGGAGTGAATTAATTTTGCTGCACAAGGTGATTTCGTAGCGAACCGAATCTGATATCAACTCCACAATTAATAGAATCAGTATCAATCTTCCTACTAAAACTAAATGGACAAGAGATATTACTTCCAAGAAAAGGGGGTAGGTTCAAGCTTAGAAAGAAACCCATACCTTAGACTTGCGCTGATACCAAAACAGGGAAAAAAGAAAAAAGTTAGTAAGATCAATGTTACACAAGGACTTATAATGCTACGGTATGCTTTCTTTGTTTGTTTGAGCAAACATGCATAATTAGTGGCTGAGATCTGCAAAATAGCAAACATGGATAACCCAACAAAAATGAACCAAGAGTCTCTTATAGAGAGCCTGGATTAGCTGTCCTTGTAAGTTATAATCTTTCTATTTATCCTCAGCGTCCTAATCTTATGCTTTCACTACACACGACAAGCACTATTGTAAACATCAATGATGACCAATCTCGCAGTCCCACCCCGAGCAATTCTGCCCGCACTATGTCGTGATCCTCATAGGTCTCACGCCCCCATTCTCCGTATCGAGAGACAACCAAAGCGGCGGAGCTTAGCTTGTACATCTTGCCAACGAAAGAGAGTGAAAGTATGTATTATTTTATTGCGCCAATTTGCGCTTTTAATTATCGCTCACATTAAAAAGTGTAGTGGCCCGCCTCCCTGCGAAGCATGCGCTGCGTCGGAGTCCGAGTGTTCTTTCGATCCTTTGACTGATAAACGGCGACGATTGGCACAGAAGGTTGCCCAGAAAGACGCGGAAAACTACCGATATATCTCCATGTATTTAATCAATATCCTACGGTCTGGGGAGGAAGGGGATGTGAACAACCTAGTGAGGGAGATACAAGAATCCTCATCCCTTGAATCCGCTCTTGCAAATTTGCAGTTGAAGGTATCTCAAAAGAAGAACTGATTGCTCTCTTTGTTTTGGATTTGCAGGCCCTCCGTCTCTGTCAAACTGACTGCGGACGTGGGGGAGGAGGATGGAGATCATTTGCATTTTCCTTACGGCGAACTTGAATACCGAAGATAAGAGCCACGAGTTAATTCATACTTAACATTCAATCGTCGTTTATCCAGAGCTAAAAGGAAACATCTGGTCATCCGGAATTGACCTGTGTGCATATTTGTAGGCCACCTATAATCGACACCAGCGGTTGATATGAGGGAATTGAGATCACAATTTAAGGGAGTCTAAGCAAGAAATTCACATATATTCTCTGCTTGGCATGTGCTCACAAACCTGTGTAGTATTTGGTGATTGTATGGAATTTTTAGAAGCCCTTGAGTGGGTCCGCTATGCATCCCCTGCATGTCCAGCAAACTATCTAAATGGCGGCAGCTTTTACCACGAATGAAAGCAGGTCTAGGAATTCTTCTATTTGTAGAAATTTGTCAAGTTGCATACCAGGTAATCCAAATATCAGATTTTTTGACTAAGAGAAATAACGTCAACAGGACTATTTTTCAATAACTTTTTTTTTGGCTCATTCCCTTTTTGCTGTAGGTTGCCTTCGCCTATAATTGTTTTTTCTGTCGATCATTTGTTTGCGAGGGCCAAAATAATATGCTAAGAACAAGAAAGGACAGAGCGAAACTCTTTGTATTTCACCTATCACTGCTTATTATGATAACAATGACTGACTCTAATTAGATATTAGTAAGAACATTCGCAGTGGCGCTGACTAAGTTTGAGAGGCGCCCTTCATGTAGTAGAGTTTTTAACCTGTCAACTTGTCATTCTGTGTAGCTGTGGAGACATTGTCAAATATGTCAAACTGCTCGGCAGGTGAAGTCATAATATAATCCAATCAAAGTAATTGGCGAGCACCGCATTTCCTTTCTGCGATTGTATGCTCGGCTTATCAATCGTCCCGTGCCCATGTGGGACTTAAAACACTCCAGTCTGGATGGATCTCCTGGCCAAGAGCAAATTTATTCCAAGTGCTTCGTATAAAGGACGAGTGGATATAGGATAAGATTATATGAGGACCTTTCGTAATTCATAATACCAATTTTAGATTTATTATTACACTGGACAGCATTTCTATTCTGAAAACATCTCGACTGACTGACACAGCACGCTTTCTTTTCCCGGAAAATCCAAGACATTTTATGCCTTTTAAAATATGAATATTATTATTCCGCTTTTGTACCTGGGGTCATATAAAAAATTCATACAAAAACAAACAAAGATCATGCATTATATTGATTTCCATATGTCAAAGACCGGCAAGTGATTGTGAACACAAGAATGTATATACCAAGATCCTCCTTTATATGAATTATGCATTACCGACTTTCTGTGAGGAGGCAGTGTTGCATCGAAGCTGCTGCCCAAGGACTCACATCAAAGTCCTAGGGAAATCGGGAAAGGGCAAGGGCATCAATGCTGATCCTTTACAGGAGCAGGCAATATAGGACAATAGTAGCGATTTTGTATGTTGTTACTTTTAGAAGAGGAACATCCACGTAAATATCCACTTGTCTGCGACTGCGAATGAAACACCCAATAATGACTACGTAGTTCGCCCAAGCTGTCGAACTGTCTAGAGCACATCTTCATAGGACAAATATGCGTCTTTGGCCTGTTCAATCTACAGGGTAGGGAGTTGTATTGTGATGCAGAAAGTCGTTCTCGTGGATGATCAGAGCCCTAGAATTTTATGAAAATTAGTCCCTCGTTAGCTATGAATTTATTGAAATACAGAACTATTGTCGGGAGTTCAAAGGCAGCAGCCGTACCTGGTGCAATATTGTTTCTTGTAATATTTCCCGGCGCGAATTGCTGGTGCACAATTGAAGCTTTTCTATGTTCCTAGCACGGCCCGCTACAGGCGAAGCAGGATTCAACAGAAAATCAATAACAAGTTGGGGGCTAGCAGCTGCCATTTTTTGAGGGTTAAAGAGGCACGCTCGTGGCTTTATGAAGTCGATATAACGGTAAAGCAAACGATACTCAGCAGGAATCTCACAGCTCTGCCGAGGTCAAAAATTCCAGCAGTGAATATGACATTACATTCGAAAGTACCTCTCTTTCAACTGTTCATCCCGGAATTCTCTTGACCCTACCCGGTGATCATTGCGGTCCGACTAGACTACGGGACAAAAGATTTTCCGTGATCCGAAAGGCGCCAATACTCTCACCCTGGAAGCTTGCCATGGCTTGGCAAAACAATATTGGTTTGCCTTGTGTATCGGCTAATCGTATGGTACGATAAGTCATGTGGAACGCCATTTTATATAATGTAATATGAGGACCTGTGAATTACTACTTTAAATTAGCTTTACTGCTTTAGGTATAGCCTCTCGATACACTGTACTGTAATCACCGCCCGCCATGTCCTCCAAGTATATAAGAATCCTCCCTCGCTGTTCTAACCACTTTCCCTCTAACTTCTTCTTCCTCCCCAATTCTACCTCCCATATTCTGCACTCACTTGGTCGGAGACTAGTTTATAAGCCCTCTTTCACCCCTCTTTTCCAACTCGAAAATTGCGGCTGCGCCCTCTCGCGTCATCTCCGCTTTCAGTTTCATCTCCCTCCATTCGACTTGACCTGACTGGCCGTGAAGCCAGCCGCCTCTGAAACTTGAACCCTCCTTTTAACAGACTCGCGGATAGTCTACTATATATTGACATATAATTTTATAATCTTATAGCCCTATTTCTGCCTCAGCGCGCTGAGCTACGTAGCCGATAGTGTGCCTTAGTAGATAATTTAGGTTGAGAACAGTATCCCGAAAACGGCGCGTTGTCTTGATCTCTATAAGAACATCTAATGAGTACAATTCCCACCCTGTTAACCTGAGATATATTTGACGCACAGTATCTCTATACTTCAATATACACTTTTATTGAATTTTTTTTCAATATAATCTATGTATTATATTATTTATATCTTACTCTGTTCTACCTTTATGTTTCTATATTATTTCCCTAAGATTCTGTTTTCTCCATTGTAGTAGTGCAGTATGTGATGTGGAATGGGACTACTTATTACCTCTAAGGACTAATCAAACTATAGCACTCGAATTGTACAAATTTTGGGTCAACGTAGGTTAAACGGGCCAGATCACGAATACCTGGCAAGAACCTATGGGCGGGTAGGCGTTCCTTGAACCCAAAACTTAGGGCATGCTTATTAGCCTGCTATTAGCTGGTCCTAGCAAGGTTCAAAAACTACAGATAAGTAAGATACGGCACCTAAGCATCCACAGAAGAAGCTCGAAAGAGTAGTCATACATTTCTTGAGGAAGTTCCGTAAAAGTATCACAAAAAGTCCATTGGAGCAGCTGCACTGAACCTGGTCCTTTCATGATCCAGTATTGCCTTGTATAATCTGTTTGTACCTCGTCCAGAACCCAGATCGACAGGTTGCAGGCCTTTCCCCAGGTGCTGCATCTGCATAAGCGCTGCAACAGAAGTAAGATGGAAGTTATCCGTGTCAATCTTGATCGGAGGGGTTTTTTCGGCACTTCCAGACAAAATATGCGAACATAAATGAGGTTCTTGGCATAGGGGCCGTGCTAGGCCTATGCCATCTATCTCCTGCACAGCGCGTATCATACCTTTGACAGAGCGATATCCTCCAGTAACGTAGACCTTTGTCCGCTCCATCCTCTCCGAATAGAATCTCCCGTACTCTAAGAAGAACTGCAGGCCAGTGTCACTATATTGCCCATGGAAGTTTTCATGTTTCCTCCTGTTGACTTACCCCCTCATGCTGTGGTATAGAAGCAACTTGCTTGCGACCCATTGTCCAATCCTCATAAGTGCCACCGGACAATTCAACAAAATCAAAACACATTTTCTCAAGTTCAATGCACAGCTGAGCGGTCTCTTCCAAGTTGAAGGCGCTCTCCTGGAATTCAACAGCGTTAATCTTAATACCAACGGTAAAGGTTTCTTCCACTCGTTCTGATATTGCCTTTCGAATCTCGGAGATCAGCTTCATTCTGTTCTTTATACTGCCCCCGTAATCATCTTGGCGTTTGTTTGTTCGGGGTGACAGGAATTGGCTTAGCAGGTGCCCATGAGCTGCTTGCAACTGGATACCGTCGAACCCAGCCCTTTCAGCATATGCGGCGGCATGAGCAAAACCCTCCACAATATAGCTGATGTCCTCCCTTCTTGCTTCTCGGGGCTTACCAAAATCAGCCCCAAAGCGCCCTCCGCTGACCCCTATGTCGCTCGCACTAATTGGAAATGGTTGCAGGTATACCGGGGTCTGACGACCGGGGTGGCATAGTTGAGCAATAATGAGAGATCTATGACGTTTTGCTTCCAATGCGATTTTACTGAATCTCTCAAATCGCAAACCCTCAAACGGTGCATTTATAGGTATGATGGGATCTCCGGCTGACACGAGATGCTGAGGATCGATCATAATATTACCAGTAATGATAACTCCAATATCACCCTCGCCCCAGCGTCGGTATAAGTTGACGAGCTCAGCAGAAGGGATTCCACGAGATCCAGAATCAGAAGCAGAGAAAGACGCCATGTATTCGGCTGTAGAGCTCTTCAGTAAGCGGTTTCGGGCCCACTTACCCGAGAATGAGAATAACAGACGGCGTCCCAATAGGTCCGGGCTAATGCTCTCTGGATCAGTAGATGATGGCATTTTTTTGGTGGTTTTGGTTGTTGTCAGGTTGTGTAATAATAGTTATAGGACGTGTTAAGCAGAAGGGCCGTCCTATTTAGGTAGACTTCTGTAGAGAACAAGCATCGCTCGGTCGTCATGAAGCGATATAAACCCTTGCCAAAGCTCATTTCTGTCAGATTATCAGTTGTCTGATTATGTTGAATATTGACTGGTTCACATATCGTAGCTTGCCTCGACCTCCGACTCTTAGGCCTACATATCATAAAGAAATGGGAATAAACTTAACTATTCCTCAACTGGGTCTTGGCAATAATACACGGTGTCTTTCCTAGCTTATGCAGTTAATGTACGGAACGATTATGTTAGTACAATGCAGCCTACGGTAATATCATGCTCTACAGGCTCTGGAGTGTTCATTCCAAGAACTAATAGTTAATCATCTTACATATGCTGGGTTAGTACGTTGATCACACACCCACAGATAACCTCGACGCCCAATTTCCGCAGTAGGATAGTTCAAATCGCGGGATCAATAAATCTAGTAATAAACTATTGGACCTAGGTAGTTAAGCACCTTCCAGCACAACGTTGTCGTTCTCGCTCTAACCTTTACAGTTCTTGGGCTAATATCCGTTTCCTATTTTGCTGAGTTTATTTCGAGTTTTGCGTAGCACCGCCCGGTGGGTTTGAGCGAGGTGGGGATGAGAGTCACTTTAAAAAAAATTCAAAAAATTTAAGAGCGTTCAACATGTTCAACCAAACACAGAATGATCACCATTTCTACCTTAAGGTGCTTAGTTGGTTGTGTTCATTTAGAAAAAAGGCATAGGTTTACTTCTAAGGAATTCGCCTTCCGGGGGAGTATACGATTCCTTTCAACAAATGAATTCTTGCAAGACATGATTAAGGGACTATATTTTACCGCATGATAACAAACTTGGTACCAAAAGACAAAGAACATGTTCAACAAATCAATATCGTTTCTCTAATACCTTCACTTGCCCCTGGTTCTTAGGTATTTCGCCAAGCTTTCTGCATATGATGTCCTAGAAGACTCGGTCTTAGTATAAAAGCTTGCAACGCAGACTTAAGACTCCCAGAACTTTTCTTCGTACCGGCCTTGATTGATACCGACCACGATTTACCTTCTAGAAATATTCCTTTACTAGATAGTACGAAGGTACCCGATTGAATATCATCTTTCACAATGACTGAAATCACTGCAATGATCAAAGCGGCCATTCGGTGAGTACTTGATTAATATGTGAACGAAGGAACACGCAGCACAGCGGTGAATAGCGGTAACTGAGTGCAAGAGGGTGCTACAAAAGGAGGTTAATAGGATGAATTCTGCCCGTGTCCTCCAATGCTTAAGCGGAGAGAAGAGCTACGGCACAAAATTGGAAGAGCATTCAACAACATTTCAGGTATGCTAAGAGGAGCTGACCAAGGTAAGGAAGGTAGGTTACAAGATGCCCCGGAGGACAGCAGCGTCTTAGGCGCGGTACTGAACTTTGCGGAAGCATCGCAGAGATTTCGAAGTCGCGCGCCACGAGAGCCGCAGAACAGAACACTAGGCACTGGCCAACACAGGCCTTGACGAGGCTTCACGTTCGTCAGGAAAGTAATAGTTTACAGTAAATAGCTTGTAGATAGAGTATAGATAGTAGCTTTCCCGCATATCGCCCTGAGGCGAGGGGTCGGCGTATGAATTATCATCATCATTATCATCAGCTGTACACAAATGTTCGACGCCCTTGAATGGTTCATAGATTTTAAAGACATCGTGAAATTGTGGGAGATAGAAAGGCGGCAGCGCCCTGACATGGTAACGTAGTTATTGTGTTTACCATAGATTACCGCTTGTGAGTGTTTGCATAGATCTGAATTTGAAATGAGTCTATCTTTATTGCAGCTGTACTCTATTTTAAGACAGTTTGTTAACTACGGAAGAAGTTAGAGCGCTTGTACATAACCGAATGAAGTGTCAATATTATTCTATCAATTATGCACCGACTCTGTTATAATAGTGCAAAATTAAACAGCCCTCAAGAGCTATACATCAGGCTTCGCTTATAAAATGATATTGTTAAATTAGAATACCAATTTGAAGAAAATATATAAGGCTAATATTCCACATGGTCCTTATTGCGCCATATGTACTTGTCCACAGTTTGTGTCCACCAGCAGATGCTCTTATCATTGGACCAATGTACATAAAACGAATCGTTTGACCTTCCACCCCGGAAAAAAACCTGAAACAAGATATTTTCTCGGGTGTGAAAATCATCAGTTACCAGATCCACGTCTGTTCGCAGATAGAAACTTCACGAGGGGATGCAGTCTTGTCCTGACATTATTGTGTATCAATGCAGATGCGACCAGTAATACAGTAGCAACAACCGATGGCCCAAGAGCATTTTGCAACACAAATAGTCCTATGAGAAAGAGATCCATAGTATATATACCAACAAAGATGTTGTTTAGTGCCTCCCAATACAACATACCTGCAGTATCTATTTCTGTTTCAAGAACATAGATAGCCTGGTAGGAATGGACTATAAGGAAAACTCCAAACATCACAGACCCAAGAAGTAATATTAGTGGAGATATGGCAGAGAAGATGATACCTAAGTGATAAAATATTAGATCGGCGTGACCCTGTAGATTTTAAAATACATACATATACAAATAAGATTCGTAAAAACTGGGTAAAGCAGGCTCCACTGGACTGTTTGCGGTAAGTACTCTTTCCGACGTCGTTTCATATATGTCCATAGGCTGCCTGGTAACTGGAATAACACCATGACACTTTGTGTGATAGCTTGCAACAGGAAGTAAGAGTAAAAATAGTTACTTGCCTTTGGCAAATTTTTGGCCAACACCGACGGCACTGATTGGATATCGTTAGCAATCTCGGGGATCATCGTGGTCAAGCTCGAAGATATCGATACTACTAGAAAGAGCTGAGTAAAAAGGAAAATAAAGTAATGCCTCTGAAAAAATATTTCGATAGACAGATGCTCGAAGACAAAATAATATTTTGTCACAAATCGAAGGATTACGGGAAAACTGTACATGAGAATTGAAGCTGCCACCTGAGGAGCCAACCCTTGAATTGCACCCAACTGGTAGTCAGAGAGGCCGCTCAGGCTGGAGCTGATACAGTCAAGATACACCAATTGCGACAATAATCCTGTTAGGGATATAGGAACTATCCAAAGTATAGCTAATGTGTTCAGGGATATCGCCATAGCAATATTCCACAGAGCTCTGAAATATCTATTTTGGTAAATGACTGACTCTGAAGTCATGGCATTGCCGTCGACTATATGGGCGTTTAGTTCCATGGGCGAGGAAGATGTTCTAGTTTGTAACAGAAGGTGGGCCGTGAAGAGATCGGAGAAGTAAAATATTGCAATGCTCTTGATTCGTTCTATTTCCCTTTGTAAATTCCGGATTTGCCATCTAAGAATGCCTTCTCTTCTGATATACCTGAAAAACCTTCTAATATCGGAGTGGAAATATATCGTACTAAACTTATCTGGACGTATTTGCTTCAAATCGTCAAGGTCTCGGTAGAGGTTTGTCAGTTCATTTTCCATACTTTCACAGGTTTCTGCCTTCGGAAGGATTATATCCACCGGTCCTCCGTTATAGGCCGAATACACAAGTCGCAGGTCCTCTGTGTTCCACATCTGTGGCGGTATTTCGGTAACCAAGATTGTGGTCACTGCTCGACCTTGGCAAGAACCATAAAGATATTGCTGCCTTATTTTCACGACTATCTTAAATTCGAGGAGCAGAAGGTGCCATAGGTAGATATTAATAAGTGAAGAGACGAAGGCTGTAATCCACCATCTTGTATGCTGTCCTCGTTGGATGTTTGATATGCTGAACCTGTCGAGGCCTCCAATCCTTGCGCTGTTGGCTGTGTAGTTGACAGGAAGCAGCACTGGCAGGATTATAACAGCCATGGGCGTGAAAGCTTTGATAGCCAATTGCAGAAGCCGCAAGAAGAAGTAGCAGTCCAATCCAAGTTTCTTGATTAGTTTTGTATCATCTTTAAGGAACTCCCAGATGTGCTTGATCCAGAGGACTCTGCCCTTAGGCAATGGCAGAATGTCGATATCCACCAAACATCGTGGTTGGCTATTTCATATACCTAATTAGCGGCCAATAATACCAATAGAGCGAACACACGTACAAGCCTTTGTAGTAAATATCTTTCAAAACGGTAAACAAATACGACGCTGGTAGGAAGATGCTTCCATATACTGCTAAAGAGATAAAGAAAGCCTGAGCAGAAAGACCTTCGTTCTTTTGTGCCTTCCCGGCTGCATCGTTGACAGTCTTACTCAAGGTCGATATATCCATTCTAATTATGGGTGCATTACTAAATAAAGCTAAGTATGAGCATCAATAGCCCATTTGACCATGACTAGAAGATTTCTTAGATATATTAGTCGTCCTTTCCCCGATCTTTCTATTTTATGAAGAGGTTAATAAATGATGGCGTGTTGTTAAAATTGTTCAACACGCTTTGGGAAAGAACCTTTTCCCTTTTAATAGGCCCTGTAAACTGGAGAGAGTCCAAGGGAGCAATGCAAAAGAATTATTTTGATGCATCCCGTCTGAGATCAATTCTTCAATGATACACATCTTTAATCTAAAGGCCGCTGGGAACCAAGCGCCTAGAACCATTTGATATGCCTTCTAGGAGATATAAAATCTTCAAGTCCCTTTTAGCTAATTCCTGCAAATTGACAACATAACAATGCTTAGTGTACTTGGATACTTAATTGTTTCTTTATCTTTCATTTCCCTCGGAGGATGCTTCACTGTTGATCTGCACGGAGATATCAACTTGAATGGCATCAACCACCATATGACCGAAGACAATGTTTTCTCAAGTGCCACTGCGAGCATCCATAGCCAAACCAATGAAGCTAAGCATTTGGAAACCCTTTCATCAAACGAAACAACTTCAATTCTCTGGATTAATAGCAGCGCAATGATATTAAGTTCAAAAATTCCAGGGACCAGCCCTACATTCAGACCTTCTAACGCGATTGATATCTCCGTGGATGCTGAAAGTTACCGTTTGTCTGGACACTGGCCTACCCCTTCAATTGGAATGAAGAATGCATCAGCTTGCTGTAATACCACTGTATATCGCAGACCTCCAATGCCCACCCTAAGCACAAGTAGGCAGGGGGGCGGAATATATGGGGTGTATCAGACTTCGGTCAGCGCTACTAAACTGAAGGAGAGTGCATCCGGAGTGTCCAATACAGAAAACCGAAATACTACGGCGCTAGTATCTAATGCAGAGGCTCAAAAGGCCAAAGCCATGCTAGCAATGACTCTAGCATCCATGTTAGGCCTTTTGCACTTGATGCTTCACTGATAGATTGTTTGTCTACACCACAGTAAAGCACAATACATTGCCCCATTAGACACAATCATCGTTTACTGACATAAAAGTGCTTCAGCATACAATATACGCTGGCTTTAAAAGAAGCAATCAGAATACTCACGCTTGAGCAGTAGATTATGCTGTGGGATACAGAAATATTGCTTCCTGGCAGCAGAGTGATATTTTGCATGCATGCAAAGCGGAAGAATCTCTGGTCTACTGCTATACAAACTGGCCTAGTTTGTGTAGTTAACAAGGATGTTATAATAACACATTAGAGTAAACTAATTTCTTGTATTTTAACCTTCAGTAGGCGGGCAGGACGCTATTTTATCAAAGTAGCAAGACGTGGGTTTTCCGGTACTCTGGGCTATTGCAGTATAGGCCGATCGAAAGACGATACCATCGGCATTGTCAGATCCTATACCGAACTGAGTTTATTAGTCAAGAACAAGATACGTAAACTTGTGTATAACAGTCCTAACGCGTAGTATTATGAAAACATATCCCACTGGCAGAACTTAACCAACTGCACTATGTACAACTGATAAATCCAGTTTGCTGTTGATCGATTCATAAGTATGAAATAAATCTTCTGCAGCCGATCCAGCTACTTGAGACGCTTGGGGTACCGATCCAAGGTTGTTATTGTTTCGCCCATCTATCCCCGATATTATCCATTGGAAGGTATCCTATTAAAGGTGCTGTACGGGAATTCGGAGGTACTTTGTGCATCACAAAACCTGCCCAGCGCAATGTTTTGATAAGGATAGGCTCAGCAAGACCACTTTCCCTATTACTCAGTCAATTTTTATCAGTATGTATACACATAGTTGGTGAAGGAAGCATACTTTCGACTCTCATGATCCTCACTGATCCACAGACTTATCTTCCCCAGGAGGTGCATAAGAGTTAGGTATACGAGCACAGGCCAGGATCCGTGGCAGTGGCTAACCGAAATAAGAGCAGCTCCTAAAACTGATTCGGCATATACAAAAGGAGAGTTAACATTCTGGACGAATGACCGTGTTGGACCCATGGTTCCGAGAAGAAATATTAATGCTCGCGTATACACAAATCCATGGAGGGGCATCATGCTATCATGGTAATCCATAGGATTCTGGGTGTAGTAAGCACGCACAACTTGGATAGTGCGCATAATTGAGCCTGCTTGATATGCTGGACCTATTGCCAATTAGTTCATTGCGTGCTAGCATGGTTATTATACGGTTTTAATGACAAGCACTTACGCGTGTGTGGTGGATAACCATTGGGAAGGCCTTTTACCAAGGTCAAGGAAGTATAAGAGTGCACCCAGCAGGCTACTACCGCCGCGATGGAGCAATTGAAATCCCCATAATACAAAATAACTTCTAGTGTGCCTGATAAAATATGCCAGATAAGTGCTAAATGATGTTAGATTTAGTATACAACTTGAGAATTATAAACTTACCTGGGTGGTGAGGCCGGTATATCTTCCCTTGGTTGAGGCCATGGTATATAATGAATATCCCATATAAGCCAAGAATAACTCGGTCAGAGTCATTAGTATAAACACGCGTGCTTCCCATGGTAGATACTTCTTTCTCCGCTACCGACTTTGATTTTTTAGGAGTTCTAAGGTACTTATAGGTACATACTAAAACCTAACCATGAGGCGAAAAGTAGATAAAAGCAACGACGTAGCATGGAATGTGATAAGGCTTAATTTCTAAATTAGGCTCAACTTGTCACGAGCAGGCTATAGCTGCTAGACTAATAGAGCATTCTCATGAGTGGAACAGTAGCCGCTAATACACGCAATAGAGAGAGGAATCTGTTCTAGTGTCTAGCAACTTTGCGTTAATCATAGAAAAATAGAGACAGGGCAACAGCTTTATCCCACACTAGCTGGTATTTAATTCAGTCTAGGGAGCCATTGCACATGGTCAACTACATGGCTGGTGTTCTATGGTAACTGTCTGCCCAGAATAAAAATGTTGAACAGAGTATAATCACGCAGCAGCTAAACCAATCAAGGAATCTTGTAAAGTTTTTGTGTTTACAACAACGCTTCCTCCCAACGCTTTTCAATATCTGTTCAGCTTAGGTAGGCTACTAGTAGACTCTCCAACCAATCTAGCCAATAGCTCTAAACGCCAAACGAACATAGCCCAGGAACTAAACCCGTCAGCATCAAGGATTAGACCAAGGTCTACATGTATTATTTGTTGAAGAACAGCGATGTAAACCTCTTTCAAATTGTTTCACATGTTGTATGAAACTTAGAAGATAGCCTTCATCAGTGGAGATGGCGTTAACTAACTAGTTTAAGCAGAGAAGGCGGATACTCTACTTGCCCGAAAAGGTTCCATCTATCGTTACTTAACTAGTCCAAAGCGAAGAAGCCGGAAATATATTTCCCCCACTATCGCGAATAAAGTCACTGCCTCAGGACGGTTCCCTCAGCTCTGATATAGGTTGTACTATTACAGAGACTCACCAATTGCCATGTCTACAACAATAATACCCAAACGACCTTCACCGTGGAAGGACCTTCACGGTGATATATTCATGTGCTTTGCCTGGCCGCCACAATCCAAGAAGCCGCCCACAGCATCCTACCATGATCTAGAAGCAAACGTCTCCTTTTCGGACCAGATATACTCTGGGGGGATACAGGCTTGCATTATCGTTCACTACTATGACAGCCCAGTGGGTAGGTAATCTTATCTATCTAATCCTTCAAAATGCAAACTTACAGCGAGAATCCCTCAAGGCCCATACGATGAGCTTCTATGGATTCCAGGAAGGTTTGAGCTTGCTAAATCTGAAGGGGAAAAAACGTACCGAGCTACTAGAGTTTACGTTTCCTCCAAAGGATCGGTGTTTAATGGTAAGAGTTCATAGAAACCCCTAATTTCCATGCTGTATTGGAAACAAGGGACACGAAAGAAGATCAAAGGAAGTCCTTACTTTGTTTGTTAGGTCGCAACAACTGGAATGTCCCTAAAGCTGTGAGTGAAATAAAACTCTTGAAAGATTGATTTACCTTACGGTTGAATAGCTTGCGAAATTTGAGTTTACAGGACCAAAAATGGGACACCTACCATACAGCTGCATCACCATATCCTCCTACTGTGGAAAGGAACCATTCCTGCGACTCAACCTGGAACCCATGTTTTTCAAGTCGAGGCCATTTCTCCCCCTTGACACAAAATACATCCCTATTAGTTTCAAGTTTGATTTCCCACCGCTCCCTGAAAGCAGTAATATGCGAGTTGATGCGCGAATTGGGACAAGTGGGTGGCAAAGCGTGCATGTGAGGATATCCGGAAGGGCTGGGCTTGTTAAGGCATGCGGGACAATGGGCGATGGGTTTCACTTCCCAAAGTTAGAACAGAGGCACTGGTTCTGGATGAAGAATGCCGTTATATGGATTGAGGGGTCATCTGATAATGTATAGTAGGTTTTCCTGACACTACGAGAGAACAGGTCTCTTATTCGAGGGTTAATTCTATCTCTCTAAACTATCCTGATGGAAGAAAAGTAAAGGTATCAGAAGCTAGGAACGAAGGGAGCTGAGTTAAAATTCCTTTTAGCAACTCTTGTCAAATAGTATATCTAGAATACTACAGTGTACTGTATACCACCACGATACATTATTAGGTACATCTAAAAGTAGATCATTCAATATAGGCTAGCTCCCTAGGAAATTGAAGGGGTTCTAAGTCATCCGCCATAACTTTCACGGGGAGCTTATTGAGGCCCAGGACAATATACTTCACAAAATAGACTATGCGCTAAATGCTTCGATCCGGAGGACTAACGGGTAGATCGTAGATATAGTTGCTAATCTATACAATACAATGCTCCAGAAACCTGCGTATTTGACGCTGTTTTTATTTTGGGCCATATAATGCTACTCTCATGGCTCAAACGACATGTGTACTTTTAGGTATATTACCGACAACTGGCGCCTACACGAAATACATTTCACATCACAGTGGAATGAATAATTCTGGATATCAGTGAAAACCATGGAAGACGTCTTCTACTATATCGTCTCTGTTGGTGGTGCCATTAGTTTCTGTCTTATTCTGCGACTAGTACCGTATCTAGCGCGCCTAGGAGAGAGCATAAGTTGGTTCTACAGAAGATATCTAACTAATGTGAATATTATAAGCCGCCATCGCCTCATCGGTCCATTCTCATGGGCTGATTTGGGATTCTCCATCATATACATCTCATTAAACATAATTTTCGTGTTTTATCCGAATGGCCCAAATTTGGTCAAGGGGCGCAGATGTGGAATACTCGCATTGAGCAATATGGTTACCCTTTATGCCAGTCCTGGTGTAAGCGTCCTGGCAGACCTTCTAGGTATCAGATTGCGTACCTGGCGCCGGTTGCACCGGGCTGCAGGCTTGATGATATGCGCCCTGACAGGCTTTCATATTATATTCAATCTGACTGGCACCCAGCCTATCCTGTTACGGGAGAGAGGAATAATATACGGCATTATAGTTAGTCTCAAGTGATATAAACCCTGCTTCTTTCTATTTCAACAAAACCCCTCAACCTAAGGCTTGCTTTTTGGTGGATGCTTATAATCGAGATAAATACTGATAGCGCAGATAGGCTTCCGCCTCCATTTTATTGGCCATGTTACTCCCCCTTCCAATCATCCGTCAAATTGTCTATCCGGTATTCTACCCATCCCATTACCTTCTTGCTATATCAGTGATCTATGCGACATGGATGCATATGCCCCGCGATTCCTCGGCCTCATGGTACCTAACATACGCAATACTTGGTACCTTCGGAACAACATTTCTCTTTGAAATTTGCGCTACGTTCTATCGCAACGGGGCATTTGGAAGTCGCTGGAGTAAAGGAGTTATAGAAAGGCGCGATGACGGCAGCTTACGCATTGAAGTGGTCCTGGGTCGACCGGTCGTCGTCCTTCCTGGCCAATATATTAATCTATGGGTCCCGTCCTTCAATCCTTGGTCATGGTTCCAAGTTTCTTCCTTCACCATCACGTCATGGTCTGTAGAAAAACAGCACAGGCTACAGTTTCTGGCCAAGCGTCCGAACCGTTCTTTTGGGTTTACATGGCTCCTAACCAAATCCCGCCAGCATTTGACATTTTTAAGTGGCCCACACGGCCTTAGCGAACCTGCGCCACGTTACGAAACAGTCCTTCTCATTGCAAGCGATGCTGGAATACTTGCAATTAAACCTTATGTGGAACAAGTCTTTCATTGCATAAAAAAAAAGACTTCTAAGACTCGCCGGCTATGCCTCGCATGGCACGTTTCAGGGCAGCAGATGGGAATGAATCTCATGACCGAAATGGCTGGATGGATCAACAGGCTCATATACTATAACGAGGAAGACAAAACTCACGTATGATTATTTCAGGAAGAGACACGTAGAACCTACTAATATGTATATCTGCAGATGTTACAGACAATGGTGTTCGACCCCAAACGACTGATCGGGTTAATCCCGGGGGAAAGTGGGACGCGAGGACAGATCTCTCGTAGCTCTCCCAATTTCAATGACATATTGGGACAAGAGGTACAGGGACATCGGCAAAGACTGGTGGAAGATGTCAAGGCAGAGAGGGGAAAGATGCTAGTATTAGGTGAGTAGAAATAGTTGTTTTGCAGGAACCACTCTGACTCCGGGTAGTTTCTGCTTCCGATAAGGTCCGAGATGATTTACAACAATCCGCAAAAGGTTATTTGAGGTGGGTACGCATTGTCGAACTGGACTACCAGCCGACTTGACGAAGTACATGTCAACCAGATCTCTGCTAGATCCAGTGACCAACTTAGAGTTTGGTAATCTACGCGCAGAAATTAGACTGCATGGTGAAATAGTTCTCTCACGCACTTTGAAACTACAAGGAGAATATATTTCAGAAAACAAAGGGCCGCATCAATTGCTGTTTATGTTTCATAAGCAAGCAATACATGCATTGTTACTATATTTCTGTTGCATATCTTTCCCAGCACAGTTGGATAGCCTGAATCCATCAGTGACTAGAATAATCGAATTTATAATTACCGCCTGCCACATTCATTCTGCCAACAGGGCTAGAGCGCAGCATGCTACTCACCACCAAAGGCGCCAATCTCCCATTAGTACTCTTATTATAGCTCACATAATATGGGCATTCCGCCCCTAGCCTTAAGTCATACAAACCTATGTTCCAATTTCGATTTTAACCCATGCCACCGAAATAGCCGAACGTGTATCGAGATGCGAGTTGGCAGTTCTCTCACAAAACTCGAGCTAATTCTATCGGTTTGTTAGCGCAAGACTTCAGGATTAGGTAGCTACAACAGTCATTAATTATACCAAGTTACAGAAAAATAATTATCGGTGAGCTACCAGGGGGAAAACACGCGCAGATTTTCCTATTTAGCCAAGCAGTAAGTATCCTTAACATCTCGCAATTGCCCGAGTGTTTCTAGTTTCATTGTCGACTATGAACGCTGAGAATATGCTTTTTAGCTTTCTATTCAAAGAACCTTCTAGGTAATACAAGCATTAGGATGTCCACCATTTGATTTGGGCTCATGAAATCCATGAGACCTCATTGGAAATGTGACAGAAGTGCTGTGAAGGGTCGCATCCCTGTCGTCCACCTCTCTGTGTCCAGAACCTATGTATTTTTTTGTTCGTTCGTCCAGCTCTTCTGTCAATTGCTTGCATCTGCGGATGATCCAGACCGATTCATCAACCACGTCGTTACTTTCAGTGGCAGTCAAAAGTTTGTCGGCCTTGTTCACACAGACCTTGAACTCTTCCTGGAAATTTGGGTCGTTACTGACAGACCAGAACGATAATGGGGCTGGAAAGGATTCGATATCTCCGTCCTCTGTAGTCAAACCCCAGAATTCGGAACCAGCTTTGACAATCTGTCGGCGAATAAAACGCCCTCCGTTGAACAGAGCAGAGTAAAGGACCCAGACGTACGCGAGTAGTTTGTGCGGATTCTCCCGTATACGAGTTTTAATGTCGTCCTTTATCCGCATGGTATGCAGCTCATTGATCACTAGACGGGCAACGCTAGGATCAGAGGAGTGAAGTCTACTGATATCTGCATTAAGCCGCTCGGTCCGATGAAGATCGCCCATATTAAGAAGCACAGATAGCCTGGAAATTCTCTCCTCGTAAGAGGGGCTGCTTGGACTGCAGGGATATTCGGCAGCCCAAGAACCAATATCCTCAAGTTCTTGCCATGCTTCTTCGAAGCCGAAGTACATCTCCGCGTAATAGGAAAATCCTAGGGCATAGAGGGAGAGAGACCTCTTCTCTCCGATTAAACATTGGAGTATGCGGGCAGAATTCATCCTGTTCACCTCCATGTGCGGCACCCTAATATAATTAGCCTGTAACATCCACTGACGTGCTGTGTGCTGCTTTCATTTCAATAATGATCAAGTACTCACCGAATCGCCTCTTTGATCCTCGTAGTAATTTCAGCCATTGCAATAGTCGATGTTCGATCCGACAGGTTCTTTCGTATGATGTAGCCAAAATGAAAGCCCTGCAAAATAAATTGCGGTTGGTATTAAAAGCGTAAGCACAAAAGTAAATGTAGGTGCAGCTTAGGGTTGCTTTGCAAGCTCTTATACTGAGACAAGACCGAGTCTACTAAAATATCTTCGCTAAAAAGAACTGGTGAATTACTTCCTAAACATGGGGCAGGTGAAGGCCCTAGAGAAGATGGGATAAATCTGTTGAGCGTGTTCATTATCTTTTGCCACCAGCTCTGCCATAATGCAGTTTGATTATAGAATTCCTTGATTTGTTGAAAAAGCGATATACGTACTCTACCGGGGGGGGGTAAAAACAGGTGCCTTCCACATGAATGAGCACGATAGCTAGGCACCTTAAGGTGGGAAATGTGCTCAAGGAGGGCATGATCATTTGGCTCTGTTGAATGCTGTTGAACAATTTTCAATTTTCCCCCTTTTTTTTTTATTCTTTGATTTTTAGTTTAAGTTTTAATTTTTAATCTTTCATTATTATTATTTTTTTTATTGGAGCAGAAGATAGTTCTCTTCTCCACTTTGATCGACCCACTAGCGCACTGAGTGAAGACGAAAATAAACCCCCACAAAAAAAAAGGAAATTAGCACAGGACTTATGACCATGAATTCATAGAAAGAAGACGAAAATGATACACTAGAAGCTGTTCTACTACGGATTTGGACTGACTGGATATTGAGATTATCTGCAGACCTGAGACATACGTACCAACTTAGCATATATGAAATCATTGACTAACAGTTGTTGGAAGAGACACCCCAAAAACTGTAGAATATGGTAATATTGCAGGCTGTTTCATACCAATGTCTTACTAGGTATCTTCCCGTTTCTTCTTTCAGAGTCGTAAACAGGCCAAGGCTTTGGATGCGGAGACCAGGCCATAACCCGTGGACCAGTCAAATGTTTGTGGAATAAAAAAGCTGGCAACCTAGTACTTGTGGACTTCATAGAAGCATAGTTTTATTATTCGTAATCAACGCCCTCAATGCGTCCTAAGCACTCGGCGATGTCTATGCCCCGTTGTATTTATTTAATGGGTTAACTTCCCATTGGCTTGCTTACATTCTAAGGGCAGTGTTAAACAGTCCATGCAGTAACAAGAAGAGCCACCAGGGAAAATGTCATCTTCTACCGATCTAGAACACGCTAGCCCCGACCGATTGGGATGCAAACTGTCATTTGCATTCTCCGGTAAGTCGGTCAAAAATCGCTTCCTAAAGAGCTCTACGAGCGAATGCATGGCGTCTTTCTCGGAAACTGATATTGACCGCTGTGGAATCCCTTTTGCCGAGCTTGTCAACTTATATAGACACTGGGGAAAGGGTAGCATAGGACATATTATTACCGGTAATATTATGATCAATTGTGCGCATCTCGTGTCAGCAGGAGATCCCATCATCCCTATAGATGCACCGCTTGTGGCCTGCGGTTTGACAGATTCAGTGGCATTGCGCTAGAAGCAAAACGCCATGGATCTCTCGTCATCGCTCAACTATGTCACCCCGGCCGTCAGACACCGTTACATCTGCAAGCGTTTCCAATTAGTACAGGTGACGTAGGGATTCGAGGGGGGGATTTTGGGACTGATTTTGGTAAACCTCGGCCTGCAACGAAGATATCGACTGTATTGCTAAGGAATTCGCTCATGCCGCGGCGTATGCGGAACGGGCTGGGCTTGACGGCATCCAGTTGCAGGCAGCTCACGGACACCCGGACACCTGCTAAGCCAGTTCCTGTCTCCCAGAACCAACAAATGACAAGATTCTTACGGAGGCAATATGAAGAATAGAATGGGGCTGATCTCTGAGTTTCGAGAGTCAATATCTGAACGAGTGGCAAAAGACTTTATTGTCGGCATTAAGATTAACGCCGTTGAATTCCAGGAGAGCACCTTCGGGTCAGAAGAGGCCGATCAACTGAGCATCGAACTTGAGCAAAGATGCTTTGATTTTGTTGAATTATCTGATGGCACCTATGAGGACTGGACAATGCATCACAGGCATATTGCTTCAGTACAACAGCATGGGGCGCTAAGTTAATATTTTCAAATAACAAATAAAATTCTATGGGCAACATGTTGACACTGGCCTACATTTATTTTTAGAGCATGCAAAATTGTATTCAAAGAGGATGAGGCAGACAAGGATTTATGTCACCGGAGGGCTTCGCTCTATCAGAGGTATGGTACGCGCATTGGATGGAGTAGATGGTATTGGCCTAGCGCGGCCCCTTTGCCAAGAGTCTCATCTGTGTTCATACTTATTATCCGGACGTGTAACATCAGCCTCTGCCATTAAGATCAACATGGATGACTTTCATCTTACTTCAGTCGCAGCGCTTATCCAGATGAGCAAGGCTTGCAGCCTATTGATTTGGGTTCTGAGCAAGATGTGAACAGGTTATACAAAGCAATACTGGAGCATCAAAAGACCAAGTTTAGCGCAAGTGCCCCAATGCCTATCCTAGGAAGTGATGTCGAGCCTGTGCTTACTGGTACAACTTGAACGGCACACTCTTCTGGTGGCACGGAGCTTCGTTCTAAGAAACGGATATCTATTGTTTCATGTTGTCCCATGGATGTCTATGTACCTTTATAGTATTCCTCCATAGTCTTTGAACCTAAAAGAGCCGGAGGACTTTCGAGTCATATTTCGATCATATGATATCACGGGGACAAATGATGGAAAGGCTCTACTACAGAGATTCCTCACTTGTATTAGCTGGGAATGGCTTAAATAATCCTCTAGTATATTGCATTACACCTTCGGGGGTCGGATGTGTATATCAACACTGGCTATACTGCTAGTTCATTCATATTGGAAACAACCACCAAAGGTCAGAGTAATACCACGCTGTATCAGCTGTCGCTTTCGTCGTATGCTGAGTCAACTGAAAATCAAGACTATCCTGGCAATAATCCATTAGCGGGCATTCGCCGAACAAACATTGTACTCGAACTCTGTGCTATCGGCTATATCGTTCCCTTCACTTTTCCAACTAGGGTTCCAAGGACGCGTTGGCTGCATTCGTATGGACAGGCCCGGATTAAGATGCTGGGCGGTAGGTTTCATATACATCTATTACTCTAATTTCAATTTATCCTGGCTCCTCAGTTTGGCAAATAACCTCCACCATTTTTTGCGCTTTGAAGAATATACCTCCGGCTTAGAAATTCGTGAAGCCTTTCTCAAAGCTAAGGCTGTACGCAAGGGTGGAATATTTCGCGTTGCCTCACTTGTGTGTGACTCCGATGCAGGTTGGGCTGTATCTGCAACTCCATTTGGGCTCGTTTCTGAATTGAAATCGCACCTTATAGTGGTCGCTTCTGAGTTCATGGAGTCTGTCGAGTCCGCGGAGTTTCTCTTTTCGTTGGTTTCTACTGGTACGATTAGTTTTCTTCTTAGACATGTGTCTTTCAAGTACATACCTAGAGTCCTTTTGTAGTAGACGAGAGGGTCGGTGGTTTCCAATGGGTAATCGTATTTGTCTACACAAAAGCTCTCATTGGCAAAATCCACGGTTCGTTCGGGTTCCTGAACTGAAGAGTTTTGTTCCCCTATCTGCAACTTGCTGTACAAATTTGCTAGTTCACTGGACTCAGGACAATGGCTAATAGGGTCAAACGTTGCGGTCTGTATAAAGCTGTTCTCCCCTCTTGGGGATGCTTTAGGGTCTTCACGAAAATCGGACTTCCCGTGATTGTTAGAAGCTTCAGCCACTACTTAGCCGTGAGGAAATATTCATTTTGGGAAACGTAAAAGACTTACTCATTGTATCTTATCATCGGAAATCATAAAGCTTTTTGGAATGGACCGACTTGTCTCGGCTGGGGAAGAGGACGGATGGCCTTTATATATCCTTTAGGGTCCGCCAGATCACTAGCGAGTGCATATTTAATCTCAGTTCTCCGACAATAGGCAAATGTTTATGTCTAACTTTTGTAATTTAACGGGGAGCTTTATGAATATCTTGTAACACTAACCATGATAGGTAAGAATCACAGTCTCAATTTCACACCGCAATAGGCCATTGATATTACTTACATACTCAGTTAACAATTGCGTACATGTGACTCCTTACGATAATTTTAGGCTTTTTAAGAGGTTAAATATAGAATTATAAAGCCATGGAAGATCTGTGATGCATATCCAGGCGTGCAGGGCCCTTAATTAGTACTAAACTTAATAACAGCAGATGGGTTTTCAAAAAAAAAAAAAAAAAGGTTGATTCATATTATGTACTATTGGACGCTCTGAGGAGTACCTATACGTTAAAGGAACTCAGAGAAACAAAAGCTTCTTTGGCACTCCGTATTTTTTATATTGTAGAGGCTTTAAGATGGAGGCGAAGCCTCTAAACTTCGTTACAATCTAGCATATGGTTGTTGATCACAGCCTGCAGCTATAGATGGTCTAACATAATAAAGGTGGGTTAGCAAAAATATTCTCTAGCTAAATGACCTTGACGGTTAGCGCGCTGATTTATAGGGAAATTGCTGGCCATAGAATCTTGACCACACCCTCTATATCAACCGAGCACTGTGAAATACCAAACTACTGGGATAGCACGGGCATAATATGAACTTTACTAATATTTATCAATGTGAATCGCTATCGAAAAAAGATATAATATGTACATCAGATATCTTATCATCCGAAATAAGCCACTTTTCACTGAAACACTATACCTCTATCTTTTTTATAGTTAGAACGCTTAGGTAGAAGTAGACATGAAACTTACTCCTGTCATACTTTCCTCTCTTATCACCTTTCGAATGGTCTTATCTGTAGATGAACGATATACTGTATATGTAAGTAGAGCCACAGACGGTGAGCATTGTGACTGAGCGCTGAGTCAGGACCAATACCCACCACTTACTATCCATGGTTGGGACTCCCTTGACTGTCAAGGAAGGCAAGCCTACGCAACCTTTGACAATGTTAGCCTATCGAGAAATGTGTCAACGTTATTGATTATACGCAGCTTTAAGCTCAGCCGTGCGCTTCGGGGTCAAGAACAACTCGATCTGTCTATTACACAAGACTACAATACATGGTACCCAAATAAGGATCAGCTTTCTAGAAACAGCTCATCTTGTTCTTCCATTGTGGCGAAATATTATTCCAATAATGGTAGTACATCTTGCCACAATACGTTGAATTACACCTGCAGTCGATTGTGGTTCAATTCTGGTCTCTCATTGAATTGACTCAATAGCTGGAACCTGGTGAGCTGCGCAATTTATGTTGTTACTCCTAGTTGTAGATACGATTGTTCTTTCCTTTAAACAGCATGGTGATATACTGTCTACAGTTTTCAAAGTGACCAGTGCTGGGCTCCCAATATTCAACAATCATATATCCCTAAAAACGAAGAAACTTTGTAGACAATGTAATTCTCAAGCCTCTGCATAAAACACTAATCAAGAGCAATGATACGGAAAGCACACACACACACACACACACACACACAATTTATTAACGCCCGGCGGCTAAGCCGAAAGTGCAACTATCGCTAGTCTACTAATACATGTCCTAATGTATGCCGTGTCTCCTTCGAGCCCATACATAATTACTTTTAGTATATGTCCGTCTCATTTGTCTGTATCGTAGGGGCGGGGGGATTCTCGTGGGTTAGTAATTTTGTTAGTAGACTGGCTTGAAGGCGCTTCTCCAAGTGTTCAACATCCTATCTTCGGCAGCTGAAGCGCGTCTACCGCCTCTGGCACGAGGTGGTTGGTGTGAGTTCGGTCGAAAGGGGGTGGGTATTTGATCATCGTCTACATGGTTGTGGCGTCGAGTCGGCCCGTGGCGATTGCAAACCGTATGGAGGCCCGTACCGCTTCTAAATTTGGGGTCCAGTTTTGATCATCTGATGGTGACTTTCCTCCCAGGAAGAAGGATATGTTGCCTCTATGGGTGTTGGTGCATTGTAGCATTTCTGCCCGATGTGCTGTCCACTTTCGGCATCGAAAGAGGAAGTGCTCTACAGTCTCTCTTGCCTGTCCACATGCACACTGATCCGTCTGCGCTGCGTTAATTCGGTAGAGATATCCATTTAATCTTGCCATGCCAGTCCGGAGTTGAGCCAGCACGCTCGCTTCTTTCCACGATAATCGATCATAGAGCTGTCGAGTGTGTTTACCTGGGAGTGCAGCATCCACTCTTTTGGCGTGTTTCCCAACTTTCTCTGGTAGACCTTTGCTAGAGCCTACATGGGCTCGTGCGATATTGAGGGTGGTTGATTTCATTCTGGGGAGCTCTGTGTACGAAGTGGCGTCATCTTGGGTCGCTTCCCTAGCTTGCTCTTTAGCCAGACCCAGCAGTTTATTATCCTCGCTTGTTGGGACCCAACGGATTGTGATCTGGTTTCCGTTTCTCCGTAGTCTTTTAATCAGCTTATATATTTCACAGACGTGTTCCTGGCCCGACTGTTGTCGCGGGTTCCTCAGCGTGAGTGCAGCTGCTTTGTTGCTTGTGAGCAGCGTGATTCTGTACTGTTTCGATACCGGTAGCGTCCTCAACGCATGTGCCATTGCTGCTAGCACCCCTGAGTATGGATTCTGCTCTGCTCTTATGCCAAGTGTGACAGAGAAGGCTTTCAGTTTCGGCTTTTTGTACTTGGGCGGCTGCTTCTGAACAACTCCGCCAAATCCTACCATCTTATTTCGTGCCGAGCTGCTTACTGCGATCTGCATTGATCCACCGGTGTCTGTCTGTGACTCTGAGGTTTTCCCCATATCGGTCTGCACTCGTGCCTCCCATGGTGCTAATGTAAATGGGTTAATAGTTTCCAGTGATTCCATCTCTATGTCCTTCAGCGCATCTGCCACCTGGTATAACGGTGAGCGGTGGAATCTTCTGAATTTCTTGATACGGGCCGTATTCCTGCGGAGTGGGTTAGTTTCTGGTAGGGTGTGGATGTCTGTCCACATCTTCACTGCCCGTCTCCAGAACCGGCTTTGTGCGGTAGTAATGTGAGCTTCTGCTTCTGCCACACTTGTTGCAACTGTGAGGAAGGTTCCCACGATCGCTTGAGCCCCTACCCTTTGCACCCGGTTAATGGGCCCAATGGCCTTATCCTTGAAAGCGTGCAACCAGACATTGGAGGCGTAGTCCACTGTTGGAGCAACGGTCGATGTGAATAGCTGCCGCGCTGTTGATGGGGATAGACCTCTGAGCCAACTGAGTTCCATTGCTGCTTCTAGGCCCTTAGATGCTGCCCTCGCGATGTGTTCCCTGTATTTGAGTCTAGTATCCATCACTACTCCAAGAATCTTGACATGATCTTTAGGTTTAACGGCTTGTCCTCTGATGGTATAAGGCTCCTGTTCTGATTTATGTGCTTTAGGAGTGAAGTGTATAATGGCTGTTTTCTCTGCTTCAAAAGTCGCTCCACTCCTCCTCTCCCAGTCAAGCGCTTCATTGATAATTGCTCCAATACCTTCCCGGTTACTCTGTGCCGTTGGTCCAGTCACCCATGCGGTGTAGTCATCTATAAAAGCGATCGCTCCTCCCTGGCTGTCGATCTGTCATTGTACTAGGTCCGCGTTGAAGAAAAGGAATAGGATCGGGGATAGCGGAGAGCCCTGGGGTAGTCCCGCCTGCGGGAGGCTCTGGGCCTCCGACCCTTGCCCATTAATTTGGATGGTCGCCGTTCTCTCTGAGCAGAACGCCTCAATCCACCGGAGCAGCTTCTCTGGTATGCCTCGAGCTCTCATCCTTTGGAGCAGTCTTTCTTTGCAGACTCCATTGTAGGCTCCTTTGATATCATACGGAAAGTACAGTGACATTCGAAATTGGACTCTCATCATTTGTTTTGTAGCCCCACTTCCAAAACTTTAGTTCCTTAGCAGCCCCAGCTATGTTTTAAACATTACCAGCAATGTTTTATTCTAGAACTTTCGATTGCTTACGGTTAAATCGCATTACAGTACAGGAAACCAATTCACAATACAATGATCTCCTGCAGAACTCTTGTCCTCACTTTCTCTCCCGCAATCCAGCTTGCAAAGCTCTTCATGTGTTCCAAATGGCCCCGAATCTGGCAGCATCTCAGCATGAGCTCATTCGTGACATGATCCTAAGCAGGTCATTGACCACTGCTCAAATGGCTGATGTAGCTGGCTGCAGTGAGCGTAGCATTCGATACATTCGTTCTAACCTGCGACTTTTCGGCAGTGTCAAGGCACCTCCAAACAAGGCCGGCCGACCACGAACAGTGACCCCACCTATGCTAGACGCACTTCGTGAGCATCTTCTCGCAAAACCAGATCTGTACCTAGATGAAATGGCGGTTTTCTTGTGGGATGAGTTCGAAACTTTAGTGACAACCGCCAGTATTAGGAGGGCACTTATATCAGTAGGATGGTCTAGAAAAGCAGCTCGTCGGATTGCCCAAGAGCGTAATGCAGATTTACGGGACTATTATCTTCATAACCTGTCCGATTTTCGTTCGTATCACCTTGTTTATATCGATGAGTCGGGATGTGACAAACGGATTGGACTTAGACGCACAGCTTGGTCCCCTATTGGAGTGACACCAGTGCAGATCTCTCGATTTCATCGCGAACAGCGATATCAAATACTGCCTGCATATGCGCAAGATGGCGTTGTTCTTGCGCGTGTCTTTCAGGGATCCACTGATGCATCTATATTTGAAGATTTTGTGGAACAGCTGCTTCATCACTGCGGGAGGTGGCCGGAGCCTAAATCTGTCCTGATAATGGACAATGCGTCGTTTCATCATTCTGAGCGCTTGGAACAGATATGCAGCGATGCTGGGGTGAAGTTGATATACCTGCCCCCATACTCACCAGATCTCAACCCCATTGAAGAGATGTTTGCGGAGTTAAAAGCCTTCATTAAACGCAACTGGAAGGTATATGAAGAGGACCCGAGGCAAGGATTTGATACATTTTTAGAATGGTGCATTGACATTGTGGGGGCAAGAAAGCAGAGCGCGGAGGGTCATTTCCGTCATGCTGGAATTACTCTTGAAGAGATATAGTTTCCTGCAAGCAAACAATCGGCACTACCTCGGTGGTTGACGGGTTCGACCGCAGTGGCCAAGCCCTGATTTGTTGATGCCTAAATTTCCTGACTAATCACAACAAACCTCTGCGCCTCAAGACGTCGGAGGCATTTATTCCGATTCCGAAGAGGGCATAGGTACACTCACGAAAACTCTCAAAACAGTTATACGGCACTCTAGGCTTCTAATTTTTTATTTGTTACTATGGCTAGCAATTTACCTGTCTCGGTTTGTTGATGGGCCTTGGAAGGTCATCTTAAGGAATTAGAGTAACTGCTTGAGTGCTGTTGATACGCATCACTTTCTCTGTTTGATTTTTACATGTTCTTAAGATCATGATTGGCTTTCGAACTGCGACAGTCTTGTAGTAACACGTATCAGATGACCCCTCAACTCCCAACCTCGAATTTGGACATGTCCTTAAAGAATGTTATCCTGCAATTTTAATATCTACTGTAATATATCCTCTTTTTCTCTAACCAAAGACTATCTGATCCCTTCTCGCTAAGTTTCACATCTTTATCGCGCATGATATAAAATGATCTTCACACACAACGACTATACGGTAGCATGGATCTGCGCCTTGCCGCTGGAAATAGCAGCCACGAAGGCCATGCTGGACGAGGTTCACCCTTCACTCCCCCAGCCAGAAACCGACCACAACGTCTACACACTTGGGAGGGTTAGCAGCCACAATGTGGTGGTGGCCTGTCTGCCTAGCGGTGTCTATGGGACGATATCCGCTACAGCTGTGGCGTCACATATGGTCTCTACCTTTCGGGGTATTCGGTTCGGATTGATGGTGGGTATTGGAGGCGGAGTCCCGAGCCAAAGTGCCGACATTCGCCTTGGTGATATTGTGATCAGTAAGCCAACTGCCACTTCAAGTGGTGTTATCCAATATGACTACGGAAAGACACTTCGTGATGGACGATTCCAGCACACTGGATCGCTTAATAAACCTCCCCCAGTGTTGTTGAAGGCTGTGTCTCAATTAGAGAGTGATTATATAACAGGAAAAAGGCTGGTTAGCAAAATCTTGATTGATATACTGCACAAATGTGAAAAGATAAGAGAACAGTTTTCGCGGCCGAAAGATGACTGGCTATTTCGATCAACATACAATCATGAGGACGGTGAACACAACTGCTCGGCATGCGATCAGACCCAGTTAGTGAACCGTCCCGAGCGGATAACTGATGATTCTTATCCTCATTATGGCTTGATCGCTTCAGGAGATCAGGTTCTGAAAGATGCCAGGACTCGAGATTCTATTGCTCAGGATCTAAACATACTTTGTTTTGAGATGGAGGCTGCTGGTCTCATGGATGAACTTCCGTCGCTTGTTATTCGAGGTATCTGCGACTACTGTGATTCCCACAAGAATAAACAGTGGCAAGGATATGCCGCTCTTGCTGCTGCTGCCTATGCGAAGGCTCTTCTATCAGTGGTTCCCATTTACTACCACAAGAAGGAATCACATAAATTAAGGGATTCAGTTTGGATGGTCCCTTTTAGAAAGAATCCGCAATTCGTAGGTCGGGAAGAAGAGATTACCAGAATTGAAGGATTGATCACGCAACAGGACGGACCTAGCAAAGTTGCTATCTGCGGACTAGGTGGAATTGGCAAAACCCAGATTGCACTTGAACTGGCATACCGCATGCGAAATCGAGACCCTGAATGCTCGATTTTCTGGATCACATGTACCAGCTATGAGAGTGTGGAACAAGCCTACATAAGCATCGCCTCAAAGCTAGGAATAACTAACATAAAGCCGGCAGAGTTAAAAGAAAAAGTCAAGGCCTATCTCAGCCAGGAGAGTGTTGGGAAGTGGCTTCTTCTTTTTGACAACGCAGACGATATGAGGATGTGGAGCAAGGATATCAGTAGTGCTCCAGTACTGACGGACTTTCTACCTCAATGTGAGCAGGGTCATATTCTTTTTACCACACGCAGCCGGAGGGTAGCAGTGAAACTAGCATCTTCTTATGTGATACCAATCTCTGAGCCGGACACAGAGAATGCTGCCAAAATTTTACAAAACTCACTAGTTGAAAAAACTTTACTTCATGATCATGATACGGCCAATACTCTTCTTAAGCAGCTAGCTTTTCTCCCGCTGGCGATTATCCAGGCAGCAGCATATATCAATAAAAATAGTATTGGTCTCTCTGACTATATTATACTTTTGCAGGACCAAGAGCCAGATGTGATTGAATTACTGAGTGAAGACTTCGGAGATGAAAGCCGAAATAAGGACACCCAGAATCCTGTTGCTTTGACCTGGTTTATCTCATTTCAGCAAATCCAGCGATCAAATAAACTCGCGGCTGACTATCTATCATTCATGGCCTGCATCAATCCTCGCGACATTCCACAGTCTTTACTTCCTCAGCCGATCTCAAACAAGAAGAGAATTGATGCCATCGGGCTCCTCAAGGCGTTCTCCTTTGTTAGCGAGGGGGGTGGGGACCGTTGTTTAAATCTACACCGACTAGTCCATCTTGCAACTCGGAACTGGATAAGAAAGAGTCAACAGTTTAGCCTGCAAATATTGAAAACTGCAGACCGATTGAACGAAGCCTTCCCGAATAATAACCATATCAATCGGAAGGTGTGGCGGGAATATCTACCGCACGCGATTTCACTAATAGCAGAAGCTGACTTCCAAAAAGAGAAGGAGAAATACATTAATTTTATTGTGAATACTGGGATGTGTCTGTATAGTGATGGACGATGGAAGGAAGCAGAAGAGCTGGAGGTGCAGGTGCTACAGCTCCGCAAGCAAGTGCTGGGACTAGAGCATCCATACACTCTGACAACCATGAACAATCTGGCGTCAATATACTCGAATCAGGGACGATGGAAGGAAGCAGAAGAGCTGTGGGTGCAGGTGCTGCAGCTCGACAAGCAAGTACTGGGGCCAGAGCATCCAGACACTCTGACGAGCATGGCCAACCTGGCGTCAACATACTGGGGTCAGGGACAATGGAAGGAAGCAGAAGAGCTGGAGATGCGGGTGCTGCAGCTCCGCAAGCAAGTGCGGGGGCGTGAGCATTCAGACACTCTGATGAGCATGGCCAATCTGGCGTTAATATACTCGAATCAGGGACGATGGAAGGAAGCAGAAGAGCTGGGGGTGCAGGTGCTGCAGCTCCGCAAGCAAGTGCTGGGG
>ML736347.1:0-25753 GCA_009193595.1 Aspergillus bertholletiae | reverse complement strand
GGGTGCAGGTGCTGCAGCTCCGCAAGCAAGTGCTGGGGTCTGAACATCCATCCACTCTGGCAAGCATGTACAATCTAGCATATACATGGAAACTACTAGGAAAGGTTCAAGACGCCTTAGCTCTGATGGAAAAGTGTGTAGAGCTCCGCAGCAACTTGTTGGGTCCAGATCACCCGCATGCCATATCCTCCTCTAACGTTCTTAACGACTGGGAAATAGCAGTAAATCCCCTATCAAGGAAGCCAACAGAGCAAACTTCAGCCGCGACCTCTCCCACCTTGCCTATCCACAACCATCCTCCCAAGCAGATGAAATCAGACTCAGAACCTGTCACAGGCGGCAAAAGATAGGCATTCAAAAGGGGTTTCCGAAGACGAGGATCTACGTTAAGCCTTTTGTGACGGCTGTGATCACATGAGCTTGAATACTGTGACAATTCTAGATTGTGTCCATCACCCTTTACTGTGGCGGATTAAACATGTACTTAACATGGTTTATGTATCAACCAGGCGTCCAAATAATTATAATCACGTGTATCTCTGACGCCGACAAGGTTGGATGGTTACTTAAAATAAAACTTCTCCTTTATTTTTTCAAATATCTTTCTGAAAAGGAGAGTATGGGATGGATGATGCGTATATGATAAAGGTGGTTGTGGTAGTAGAGAATATGCCAACTTTCTATTGGACTCTTTACCCTTGGTATGGAGGCGTATTGGAACGATCATATGATTTCAGGCCAAGAGGGCAAACGATTCCACTGCTTGTTTTCTCTCTGTAATGGTCTTACAAAGGTTAGATTGCGGGACTTTAGCCTTGGCAGTGGGGCTCCAGGGAAACAGAAGAGTGATTTGGGCGGAAGCCAATTCCGAATGTCACTATATATTGAAAAGAGTGAAAGAACGTAAGGCGGCCGCTCCAAAGAAGTAATTCTCAATTGAGTAAACACGCGTGTGTATTCGACTACTCACTGGGAAACCGGTAGCTTCCGTGCCAGAATGGGCCTAAACAGATTCTCGGTGAGGGATCGTAGCTGCATTCCTAGCGATTAACAGATAAATTTGATAATGCCGCGACAACACATTTGAACCCCTAAAGAGGCCATAGCATACTCACACGGAAAATCAGAACGCTAGATTAGGAGACAGGTAGTTAACTGTGTTCATAGTGCTCTGCATCAGACAAGAAAGTGTGCGTAGTGATCAGTGAAAGCCGGGCTAGTCCAATCAGTTGGCCCGGAGACCAGCCACTTTTCGTTATGAGCGGTTGCTAGAGTGTGTGAGACATTGAAGATATTAGACCAGACATTGCTCACCTTTTTCAAGTGTTCAACAGCCACTACGGATGTAGTTGCTGAGAGGAATTCGATAGAGTCCGAGTCGTCAGACCAACGTTTTAAGTCAACAATCCCAACTATGTCACCATCCTTAACATATTTTTGCATAAGCAACATAGTGATAGTTGTCAAAGCTGAGAGACATTGAGTTTGCGATTGACTAAATCGATGCTTCACACAGTGCTCCAAAGCTGCTGTAAATTGATTTAGTGCTGGCCAAGTGATTTCATGCATGTGCGGTATGCAGACTCACCAATCTGGATGTGTCCGTCCAGCCCCATTAGAACATTGGTGCACGACAATGCTCGATGCTCAAAGCCGGCCTCAAGTAGGTATGCTAGACCATCAATGACCTTCTCACGGTTAGCAGCGTCATAATCTTGGACTAATAGGATTGACCCACTTGTGCAAGGATGGAAGCTAACTGAACCTCGCTCGGGTAGGCCTCACACGCGACGAGATGGTCCAAAGTGAGAGGGTGGTCATCCATCACAGCATACAATACATTATTATATTTGAAGATTTCTCCCGCAGATATAATGTTAGTGTGTTGGACACGCTTGAATATCCGCAGCACATTGTCAGCGTTATGCTTGGAGAATGCGCGTACGGCAAGGAGCCGAGAGGGACTAGTGCAATGGACAGCAAGAGATACAGGCCCTGCGAGATCACAAGAAAACTCCTCCTTGAAATATTTCCAAGGAGACTCGTTTCTAATGATAAGGGATCGAGCTATCGAGCTTCCCACATCGCCCTTAGCAGGCAGACACGACTCTTTTGAAGGTCCTTCCGAGAACTCCCCCGGTGTTTCATATACATCGGGGGCATCTTTTTTGTCTCCTAGTTTATCGGACTTGTGAACCGGCAGTGTGTTGCCAAGGGTTTGCTCCTCTGTCTCTGGAGGATTAATTATGTATTGCGTAAGATGTTTCCCTTTTGCACCCATAATCATAGCAAATAACGTGTGTAGACGAACAGATATATGGTAATGAAAAAAAAGAGAACTGAAAGTAAAACCAAAGGATATTTAAGGTGGCAGGGAAAGCACCAGCAAGATGGCAGATATGTGCTGAATGTAAAATAAACAGTGAATTTGGTGACCTTAGCAGCACTATCCCATCAACCGACCCTCTATGAAAAGGAGTCCTTATAATAGTTTCAATCTAAAATATATATACTTCTGGGTGCCTTCACAGTGCGGCGAAGAGAGTACAGACACACTCGTGCTTTCTACCACAATCATCCTGACCGCTCACATGGAGACTTCTATGTTTACTGATGCCGAGCGGCAACTGACCACAGAACGACAATTGAAATATCAAGGTACAGCTAGAATCAACTTGGACCAAATCTCATTCCATTCTTCTTTGAACAGGAATTTTGACGCGAAGAATGTGGAGCGTTTGTGCGAGATCTTTTCCAAAGATGGCTGCCGTCGATTGGACGTTCGGAACCATGTAACTGCCACCGTCTCCAGGCGACACCTTAAGAGAGCTCGCCACGCTGCAGGGGTATCCACTAGGGACCTAATGACCAACGCGCCTGGAGACTACCCCCACTTACACTTTCCCGTTGGTCAAGTCCAATGTCTACATGGTCAACATAGGCTCAAAGCAGGGGAAGCAACTCTGCCACCGATAGAACAGTGGTGGACAGTTGATCTGTATCTAGATGGTTTGGTTCCACAATTATGCACTATTGAACAAGTCCTGACGTTATGTAGATTTGAGCCCCAACCTACGAAATGCCCTCGTAGATGAATATGCCAACGAGAAACAGCCTAGCGATGGAGAAGTGTACCGGAAAATCCGTCAATACCAGCATGAACACAACGCCCGCTTCCAAAAAAGATGGTGGTCTCGACTGTCAGAAAACAAGGCCAAACGTTTGCGACAGCTTACATCCTCAAAAGACAATGTTGATCTCTGTGCTGCCTTTGATGCGTTACTTGCTATACCTGGGCTCTGGAACGGCATGAGCCTCGGCTCCTTGAACAAAGTAAT
This sequence comes from Aspergillus bertholletiae, assembly GCA_009193595.1. Taxonomy (NCBI): domain Eukaryota; kingdom Fungi; phylum Ascomycota; class Eurotiomycetes; order Eurotiales; family Aspergillaceae; genus Aspergillus; species Aspergillus bertholletiae. The sequence continues at coordinate 22,415 of ML736347.1, read as the reverse complement.
GGCGTTACAATGTGATGAAGTCTGTCAACTTAGTTACGACTGATTTTGATCTCTAACTAACTTTCTTCAATCAAATAGGAGATTATTCATTATCTCAAGCACATTGAGGCATTTTGGGGCACTCTTGTAGACTTTGACCGTGTCCAGATGGCCAAAATTGATCTTCACACAGTGGATACGCTACAGCTGCGCGCCCCAAAGGCTTCCAAAGTGGATGAGACAGCCGTCGAAGGCTTGATACTCAGCGGTGAGGTTTTTCCAGGATTTAGTAGGCTCGAACGTACTGCTATTTGGGAAAGGTTACAAAATTGTCAAGCATGTGAAGGAGTTATCCCGTCCCTTCTCACTTTCTTTCAAGATATATCTTATCTGATTGTTTGCGCAGACGCCGTGAAACGCTTGATTGTCCTTAACAAGAAACACCCTACAATTCATAGTGCCTTTATTCATAGTTTCCGGCCAGGTCATGCGAATGAGGGCTGCCTTATTCAGACGTCGGAGACTAATTCCCGCCGGCAGCCGGGCGGTAGTGGGGACCAGAGAGAGATTGGATATCGCCAAGTTTGGATGTATGCCATGCGAAACTATCCCGAGATGGCTAAGGATGTCCAGAGCCTGAAGGTCAAGGCTAAGCCCACTCGTGCAAAAGCAGATGAGATGGTGGTATATGATATGGCAGCTCTTGCACGGGATTTGGGCTTCCGTTCCAAGCAGATCGAGGCGATCTTGAAGCAATCACCTGATCGGCAAATCGCGCGGGAGGCCCTCCTTAAGGCGCGGAAACCCGACCGTTACCACTACGACACGGAAGTCTTTGAGTCCCTCGTTGACCAAATTTCGAGGTGTTTCTCCCATGCTGCCCCCAACCAGGGCCAGCCAGTTGCAGATCTCATCACAGGTCGAGCAGTCAAGCTAAAAGACCGCTGTGGAATTCCTCCAGAGCAAACCCAGCAGCTAGATCGCCCGCATATGTTCATCGACCAATTACATGCTGAAGCACTACTGCAGCAAAATGTTTCATCGCTCTATGTGAGACAGTCTGTTTACTATGCATTTTTTGGTAAAGTCTCTGCACCCCGTCAGCCCAGGGCCACGACTCGAAGTAGCCCATCGGAACATGCCTCTGACAGGTCTTCTCCCTTGTTTATACCAGACGATGGTGCTCATTTACGATCACAATCGGTAGTAAGTAATCGCCTACAACACAGTGATATTGCGGAACACCTTGAAGATCAGAGACGGGAACAGGAAACACACCGCGAAAGGCGACGTCAGAGGCGGGAGGAGAGACGGTATCGGCGTCGGGAACGCAGGCGCCAAAGAGAGCGAGCGACTCAATGTGGGCCGATGCCAGCGCCGCCCTCCAGACAAGACTCTACCACAACTGGGTCCAATGAGGCACTTATTCCTGGGGTAAACCAGGTGGGCCGACTATCGTATTATGAGCTACAAGTTGAGACAGGTCTAGACGCGCCGACGCTTGAAGAGGGAGTTGAGGAAGCCTCAATAAATATGATGGGCCAGGAGCTAGTTCAATGCGAGGCCGAAGAAATAGCCGAGAGGGAGCAACTAGAACGCAACAAACCGATAAAAGAAGGACAGCACGAAAGCCACCATGATGGACTCACCAACGAAATGATAGCGGGCGATGTGGAACAAAGATCCAGAAGTCATAAGGGCACTGAAGGTCCATCTCAGTTGCAGGATGGGGTAGACCATACCACTAACAACGAGGAAAGGCAAGACGAGCAAGTTGCACGAGACCGAGCGATGGCTCTCGACCAATTGCAAAACGGGCCCGCAAAATTACCTTTGACACCTGAATATAACGACACGGCCGTTGAATCCGCTCGGCCCGTCACTCAACTAGACATCATAATGGCGAGGTGGCGTGAACAGGGATCTCAATTAGGCTCGGAGGACTGTCTCCGGCTAACAAGTGAAGATGTCCGAGCCGAAGCTCTTGAAACGACTGCTGCCGACCATTTAGAGCGGAGCTTCAGAGATGGTGCCTCTAGCCCTATGCAGGAAACTGAGAAAATGCCTGATGCGCCAGCAACACAGGCCACGAGGGAAAGTCAGTTGGTGACAATTCCAGAAGCACAAGAGCTAGAAGCTCCAATCGCTCCAAGAGCTCAATCAGAGACTCCTACATCAGCATTTAGTCAGCAAGAGCAAGGGATGTCCGCAGCCAGTCAGCCAGGCGCGGAGCAATTCCAGAAAGAGCAGGATGACAGAGTAGCGGCAGAGCAGGCACTTTTTGACGAAGATGGCGATCTGACTGAGGAATCAGAGATCCAAAGCTCAGAATTGGCCCCGAATAGCCGAAAGCGTGTAACTCTAGCAAGAAAGGCCCATAAACGCCATCATGAGGGGATAATCGCTCTGGATGGTGACTCACGAAAAGCTTCTACACATTTAGAATCTACCACATATTCTGAAGGTACACCGCCCGCGGAATCATACCAGCAAAAGAGACGCAGAGTACGAGAAACAATAAGGTTTCTAGCCTATGAGGGCCGCGGTGCCTGGAGAACAGTAGAAAATGTCAATCTGTTCGACCTAGAGAATGCACAAAGAATTGCTAATCGCTATGCGCGGCAGCATGATCTGAGTGCACGGTTCTATACTCGTTCTCTAAAAAAGGTTAGTGCATACCAATGCGTTCGTGCGGCGATAGATGATAATACTATGACCATCTTGATGAGCTTGGGTCAAGACTTAAGAGTCACTCGATCACTGGTGGCCTCAGTTGCGAGGATGATGAATGTCGACAGAACAGAATTAAGGAATGAGATATCAATGTAAAGCAATATTGTCTTTCTGTTAAAGAGCGGCTAGTCTGTAGTCCAGTAGGGGTTCAGTCACTTATTCCGAAGACGATAGCAGTCCCATATTTGATAATGTCGCCAGTTAGTGGATTGAGAACCATGCAGGATCCAGGACCCAGGTCCTAGGATCTATACGGTCCAAGGTACGGGGCAATATGCACTATGTAATAGATCATTGGACTTACATCGTTGGTCCAGACACCCCAGCCATAGGTGTTTAGTCTTCAATCACTTGCCCTACGGCTTTGTATCCCCAACCTGAACGGTATTTCAACCAGGGAAACGTATCCCTTTACGTTCCAAGACCATGATCTAAGCACTACTGGCGACTTTGGACCTCACTTGTCCTAGGCTTTATGATATATCGCCAGTAAAGTCGTCGGCCCTAGAATGTTTTTACTAGCCAGTTGCCGGGCTAATATTATATATATATATAGTTACTAAATGCAATTTTAGACTCTATATTTCGTTACTACTGCTTGGTTAGCAGCCCCTTAGGCCCAGCCTTGTCTTTTCCCAAAGCCGTAGGTGAAACTAATGTGTTTCGCCGAAAACCATGTTTTGACGGCAAAAAATAATTCAATGAATAACTCACCACTTTATTCCCATACAGCGCCCGCCGCTATGTTTGGGATATAACACCAATACGTATATACCGGAGCAAACCTGATTACTTGACATTTGGCCAATTAAAAATGGCCTCCCGATCACCGTATATATCAAATAGAATCGCCGGAATACCAAGGTAGTAGACTAATCTAAATCAGCATATCGAAAAGTAGCTGTCACGCCTAGAAATTCAGCCAAGAGCTCCGCTGACCAGTTAGCTGTCTTGCGTAGCGAGGGTCAAATCTGAGCGTCAGAATCGTGGTGACCTAACGAGGTCTAACCAGTGGTTCGCTCTGAATATATGGGCAGCTCGAGTCCTAAAGGCTAAGCCTATCAAGTACGTATACCTGATAGTTGGAAGAGTGCCAAGGAGTCGATGCTGGTTTTGACACTAAAGGCAAGCGATGCATGAAATTATTTAAGTCATGATGCGTGATATTTGATGATGCCAAGTTTGTCAATTTGTTTTTCGCTATCGGGAGTTGCTTCTGGTTTCACGAATGCTATCCTTTGCCGTGCACACCAGGTTGCAAAGATGGCGCAAATGGTTACACTCTCCCTCTGTCTCAGAACCCCTAAGCTAGATTAAGCAAAGCTCTGGAACAGCTATAATCCGCGCACCCTACCAGTAATGGTAGGGCGATACAAAATTATGCTCGACGGATGACCCCCATCGGACAACAAAAGCCATTTCATACCCACCTTAGCACTTCTTGGCCCTATAGAGCCGGTCGCCAGAATCATCGAACGATTATGGCAGTGGTGAGTAACAGAATTAACTTCAGTTCTTACCGTACTGTTCTAAATACATGATTGTAATTCCACTATGATGTTTCAAACTTCCTGAGGGCGATCTTTGAGCCTCGCCTGAAAGGCCTGTGATTGATTCCACTTTAACCTGTGAAAAAGCTGGGGTACTCCACTACCCCGTGTTATGGTGTCTCTCCATAGAGACGCTGAGGTGTAAGTGTAGTGCCGGCGACGGGAATCGAACCCGTAACCTCCAAAAAGGAGAGCCAGTTTCCGAACCATAGGTGAAGAGGCGGGCGGGTGGGCCCAGCGAATGATTAAATCTCCCATTGATTCCCCGCCCTTCAGAACCACGCCTCTTTCCAACCATTGAGGCAGGCTTGCTCCGCCGTCATTATGTACACGCTTTGCAGATCATCAATGTACTCCATGGTCCTTTGAATAGCGTGCATTTCATGGGTCTGTGGTCAGCTACAGTTTATTCCAGTCCCGGGGCCACCTCACGATTTCTAAGTGAACTCCATTTGCCAGATCTGGCTCTTTGTCTGTGTCGGCTTATTACTAAGCCGGCTGGTTGCCAATAACATTCGGCGTTTTCGGTCCCCCCCATGTTGCCTTGCAACGGCCAATTACACATTTAAAAATTATTGATGAACAAGGGTCCCATTCCACTCTTGACATTAGTGTCGACAAACTCACCATCGAGCGGGCGCGAACCGGTTGTACTTTCTCACCTTGAACCCAGAGTCTGCATGTCCCGTACGGTAAATTTAGATATATAAAAGTCCAGTTGTCTGAAGGGACTCACGCTCAACCAATCCCGATAGATCGGAGACGTGCACGACCTTCCACGACCAATTCATACGCCCGCCCGTGATGGACATATCATCTCTATTGAATAAAGACGATGATCGCAACCCTTTCAACCCTCCCCCTACCAGCCAGCAACGACCCCTCAGTAAGAGGAGGGATGCATTTCAGGGACACAATCACGGCGTTTCCCCATCGTACCATACAAGTCTAGTGTCCCAAAGCGTGGCACCCATGCCTTCATCAGTACTATCTAACGTCAACTGGTCAGAGGCGTCTCGTGTTGTCATTTTGTCTGAAATGCCCCGTCGATCTACCACAACAAGCAATGTTTGCGTAGTACATTCAAGGTGGTGGATCTCAGGAGTAACCTGCCGTCCCGCAGATGATGCTGCCATTATCTATCTGTCTGAATCTATCCGGGGGTCTCCTAGAATAGCTATACATCTTGCTTTAGGACGAGGTTATAGGTCCACAGTCAAGAGAAGAGATATGCTGCATGGATATCAACCAGAAAGGTCTTGCTTGAGCTGCCGCTATGTGGAATTCAACTTGAGGAGGGCAAGGTGGCAGTAGGTCAGCCATGCACCCCAGAGACTCTAAATGCTAACTATCGAGCAGATATCAAGGTTCCTCATTGAACACTACTCGGAGGGGGGTTGGCCCGAAGGCCTCCATTATCATTCCTCCGCCACGACAAGTTCAGTTGGGGGACACATTCTACTTTCCTCTGGTTCTCCAGGCTCATGAAGATACTATTGAGTTGTCTGCGAGGCTGAAGATTGATGATATCGATTCCTCCTTGGATTTTAGCAAGACCCTGATATTTCAAAAAACTTTCTTCCTTTTGACCCCTCAGGTGTTAAACCGAGCGGGGATATGGAGCATTATAATCTGCATTCAGAGTCAGGCTGAATCATTCTTTATGAGTTTCGACGTTCATGTTGGGAATTTCAATCCTGTGTAGTACAGTACAGCCTCTAGGACATGGCGTGATTTGGAGCGTTATGCAAGGGAGGTCCTAACGATTCAAGATACTCGTCGTTTTACGTTAGACTTTACATTATGTGGGCCCAACATGCGACTCTGGGAATTCGACCGTGTCGGGGCAATGACATTGTCCTCCTTTGACATCAACAAGGATGGGCTCCAGTTTCGGCCATGTTGGGTTTTCTTACGACGAACGGTAGGATATGACCCAAGCATCATATCTACATCTGACGGGAAAAGCTACATTGAAATTCAACGCGATGGACATTGCGAGCGTCTTATCCTTGAAGGGCTGATGAAGAGATCCGCATGCGTTGCTGGCAGAGCTACAACTTGCTGGAAAGCCAGTCACGAAGGAGACAAGACAAATTCACCACTTATTATCAAGACTCATGACAATATCCAGAGGGAGAAGAAGAGGGGAAACTTTTACAGGAAGCGATGGAGAAAGAGGTGGTTAATGTAGCCAGACATTACTATCATGAAACCGTTCGGGTGAATAGAGAAATCGACAATATTCGCAACAATGTTCGGAAGGGATTGGATGTAACGCAGTCCACGAACTTTCGACCAATGCGATATGAGCTGCCCTCAGCTGTAAGTGGCATAGCAGGAATAGAAAGAGCCGGTCGCTCTACAAGCACGACCGGTCAGAAAAGGTCATCTAGCCAAGTCAGCGCAATACTGCCGCCAAAGAAACGCCCTTGCTCAAGCTCGCGTTCCAAAGGTGTGCGTGGTACCAATATACGGGATAGGGTACATCGTCGAGTTATTGGCAAAGATTATGGCATACCCATATATAGAGCAAGCTCACGCGTCTCGCTACTACATGCACTTGAGAATTGCATAGAAGGTATGAGTTTTGTTCATGTGCTATATTTCATCACTAATTATTTAAGGCTACCAGTCTTTGCATACGAAAGCAGGACTTTTAGAGGGTGACGTCTCGACTGGGAATCTTATCTTGAATGAAGACGTACGAAATCCATCATAATCAGCGTTTCTCATCGACCTGGATCTATCTATCGAGAATTATCGAGAACGACCATCTGGAGCTAGAGGGAAGACAGGGACGAGGGCATTCATGGCAATAGGTCTACTTCTGGGAGAGCAACATTCATTCAGGCATGACCTCGAATCTTTCTTTTGGGTACTCTTCTGGATATGTATTCACTACAACGGTCCAGACCAAGAGGTTGGGCCAACTGACTTCGATTGTTGGAACTATGAGGATGATAGAAAGCTGGCTCGTTCTAAGCAAGGTATAGTTGCTGACGAAGAAGATTTTCTTAAGATTGCAAGTGAACTGTTCTCACCATACTATCAAGCATTGGTTCCTTGGGTCAATAGGTTGCGCCGAGTGGTATTCCCGGGAGGTATGCGGAGAAAGAATGACGATACGCATCTTTATGGTCAGATGAAAAATATCCTTCAGGAAGCGGTTAGTGATCCGAAAGTGTTAGCACCATAGGTAATATTTAATCAGCGAGGCATTATTATTTAGTAAAATAATACAGTTTCAACATTTTCATATTCAGATAGAATCAATGTGCTAGCTAATCAGCTTCTTTTCCATAAGCAATGTCCGTACTACTGCATCTGCATCGATTTCCGTGCTTAACTACTGCTGAACATTTTCTTAGTCATTCGAAAACCCAGTGCTCAACCAAGCCACTAACCTTAAAGAGGACGCTAGATGTGTTAAAAAGTTATGCTTGACAATACTCATACATAGTATCTAGAGAACGTAATATAACTCGCAATAGAAATTTACAATCTGTATTTTTGGCACGTGAATTTTCTGTAACGTAATGCATGTTTTATGGCGGTGCAATGTTTTGTATTGTGAGGAAAGATTATGTACTGTAATATATTCATGTGAAGCATTCAGTCAAATGTGTTCCACTCCATTATGATGTTGGCATCCAATGGAATCTTACTTTACTCATAAGCCAGGTCAGATCCCATAGATTAAACAGTGTCATTTTTCATACGTACAGTATATTGGCCCGTCTTACTGGACTGTGTTATGCTTCCTATTATTCCTTGGGCACTAGTTGTTTAGGTGCCTCCCACTTGGGATTCTAAGGCAACTGTTCGGGCTTCAGAGTACTTATCACGCATGGAGCATTAGCGCTTTCCCTTAGCATTAATTCAACTCCTTTTAAGCCCAGGGGAGGATTCGGTGTCAATGTTATTGTATCTGCTTTCAGTACTCAAAACATCTCCATTAGCAAAGCAAGACTTTATTTACTAGGCGACAACTCGAGCGACCACCAACACTACAAATCTCGTAAATGAAACTTGATTTAAACAGCAAGCTTGTTCATCTATAGAAGTAATTATATACAATCTATCAACTTATATAATCCTCACAGAGGCTTTAATCGGGTCGACCGCCGCGACGGCGATCGTATGACGGACCAGCGTTTCCGAAGCGAAATTGCAGACCGACCTGGGAATCGCTTTTGAAAGGCTGGCGTCACCGCTTCGAAAGTCGCCAACTTCCGCATGAGTGTCTTCAATAACTTGTCCTCTTCTTGACTGTAAGGCCTAGCTTTCCGACCTGAGGTTTGGAAGTCCTTAGATCTCTGACAAGCCTTGGCCGCTAGCTCCTTAGCTTTAGCTCTTGTCATAGGCCCTGTTAGTTCCACGGCCTCCTTTATGCTGCCTTCGATAACGTGCATGTCTGAAGAGCTTTGTGTTGTGTAATCCGCTTCGTCTATTGGCTTCAATTCATGGTCCGTCAAACTTGGTGCTGGCTTCGCGTTCAGAGAAATCGGAGAGAGTGGAGCGTGGTCAATGGTTCTGTTGTCTGTCTCTGGTACAGCCACACCATGAGAATCTACACTTCCTTGGGCTAGGTCTGCGAAGAGCTCTTGAAGTAGAGTATTGCCCTTGAGCTGCTTAGTAGCATAGTTGCTTTCCACATACATCCCTGGGCTACGTGCAGAGGGCTGTTCAGTTTCTTCAACCGGCTGGCACAAGAGAGCAGACGGCGTCTCTAGAATCCGTGGGTCGATGGGAGCCACACCGAAAGTGGAGCTTGTTGTTGAAGGGCTTGAGCGGCTGTTCAAGCCATCGGTCAAATCAGGTGTGCCAAATGTGGCCGATCGAGCCGTCTGGCTATTTTGGCTTACACCAGGCAAATTCAAGCTCCGGCAGTGATTGACGGCTTGCCAAGTCATTCCTTTAAGGCTCTCATGATCCTCATCTTCCTCTTGAGCAGGAACAGACGAGAAAGCCTTCAGGTACATTGCGGGAGGTTCCCAGAAAGCAATCTTCAATTCTTTCGTACTAGTAGATGGTGGTACGGAAGGTTTCTTGCCTTGCTTGCGCGGGCGTTTCAGCTGCATACAATAATCTCTGTCTGGAGTAGACTCCTCGTCCTGCATCGAGGACAACCGTTTCTTGCAGGCCTTCTTGGATCGCACACAAATGGTTTTGTTGTAATGGTGTACATCGTGAAGGTGTCGACGGTAATCCAATTCATTGGTAGAGGCATGGTTACAAAGGGGATCGGAGCAAACTGACGGCCATGACTTTTGCTCAATATGCTCTTCCAAGTGATCTCTTAGCTCCGTGCTTCTTTCAAAGGCCCTCATTCTGCGGGCGGCGGCCCGTTTATCATCCCACATGCATTCGATACAGTATCCGGCCCGGATGGTGGTATGGCGATACACCATCACCTCGTAATGCTGGCTAGTCATCGATAAGAGATGGCTTGCACAATGCCTTTCGAATTCCAGGCTATCTCCATCAAAGAAGGTGTAGCACTCCCAGCAATACTTGACCTGTCGGGGGGCGATTCCCATGGTACGAGAAACTTCTTGGCGAACGCAAGTATGGATGTGGTTGCTTCTCGTGGGCTTTTCCAACCTGCAGGAACGTCAGTAAAGGATATGTGTAGGTCTATATACGAGGCTCACATCTCCAGTGAATGGCTACAACTGGCCACCGAACATAGGCCTTCGACTGGCTCCTCTCCCGGACGGTAAACCACGTCAAAGTCACGGAGACACTGAGTGTATAGATCCCTCACAACAACGGCCTTTTCGTCAAATGAAAGAGGTACATTAGACGACATGATAGCCGCCAGACGACCTAATTCGGGCATGACTTTGCATTGAGCCTGTTTTTCTGCAGTTTGCTCAACGAAATCGGGGCGTTCTCGGCCTCTGGTCAATATTTTCCAATCACGCTGGTTCTGGACCCATTCACTTTGGAACTGCTGATACATGCTAGCATAAATCTTTCTTTTTAAGATATTGTAATCACGCTTCAGGCGCTTGATATCGTCGTCAGACTCTGCATTGCGGATTTCCGTGGCTTTGGTGATCAGCTGCGGATCCGTATCAATCTTCTGTTCCTCTTCTATAGGCAATCGTCGTGGGAGGCCATGTTCGTGGAATTGACTGTATCCCTGAAAATAGTCAATGTGGGTATTATCGGCTGGTTTGCCCATCAGAGCATTGAACACGTCCACGCCGGAACAGTTAGCGAGATAATCGTTTCCGTAGACAGTTTTGGACTTCTGTGTAAGGATCTGCGCTACGTGAGCCGATGAATATTTGCCTGCGCAGAATCTTAGCAATTCGGAAACAAGTCAAAAGGAGAATGAAATAACCACTGACCTTTAACAGCTGCTCCTAAGGCTCGCCGCATCGCGTGAACTGTGGCAGTTACAAAGTAACAAGCATTTGCAAGGATCTTCCGAAAATCGGCTGCATACATTTCCTTTGTTAAAGGATCCTCACTAACCCCTGCTGCTGTGACTTTTCTGACAATGCATCGATTTTTGGCGTCTTCATTCCATCTGAGAACTAGTTCATCCTGCCCCTCCGGAATTCTTTGCTCGAAGACTTCTTCGGGAGATGAAAATCCGTAGAGAGCATTGTCCGCAAGGGCAAGAGCTAGGAGGAATAGTCCTCCAGAATAAATGGGTTCATCACAATCCCAGATGGCAGTGCCGAACCTAATCGTTTTCATATCAGTATCTAAAACACTTATAAAGTAGGTCTACCCATAAGGTATTGGGTTGCATACATTGTATTTGCGGGATCTTTATTATTTTTGACGAACTGTTGGTCAAGCCGCCATCCAATCCTCCAAGGAGCATTGGCGGCACGAAATAGAACAAGTTCAATGTTCTGATTAGCATTAGCACCTGGGAAATACAATCGATCCATTTCATTAGCTTTACCTTATAACGGAGCCCTCGTCCAACTTTATCAACTGATGCAGGCGTGAAAGAGGATACTCTAGAACCTGTGCATAGAAATTGAAGAGTGATGAAATGAAACTGGACACGGTACCTCCCAGACATAAAGAATGGGTCATTAGTGGCCCAGAAAGCAATAATAGCGCGCTCGAAGTCTCTCAGTTTAAAATTATACTTTGGCTTTCTGATCGCTGAGAGTACTCCCTCTGCGACCAACTCATTCTCGATCCACTAAGATGGTTAGAAAAGCATTTATTCGAGGGAGAAATGTGAGCTTACATAATAGAGCTCAGTTGCATCTTGAGAGGAAATCTCGTTTCCAGTTTCAAGGAAGAAGCCTGGGACGAACTCTTGGGCCCGTACTTTTATTGTGTTCTTGGTTGGTCGTCCATCATCAGCCAGTCTGCCTTTGGTTGACTCAATAAGCCAGCGGGTAAACTCTTTAAGTTCCTTAAGTGTCGGAGCTGGATACCCTTCCCCAATCTTATAGCCTTCGGGCATGTTCTTCTCTTCGATGAGAAACCTAACAGGCGAGTTTCAGTAGAATGGCTTATATCTGATAAATATATATACATACTCCTCATACTTCCGTACCCTTTCTCTATAACTCTCTTTGGTCTTTGTTGATGCTCTGCCCCTAGTTCTTTCAGCATCTTTCTGTCGATAGGCACTTGCGTCGTATCCCCGCTGTTGACGAAGTTCACGGCGAGCCTTTCTTTTCTTTTCAAGCTGGGAGGCCTTCCACGACTCCGAACGTTTTGCCATCTTTGAACACTGAAGTTGGCGTAGGTAACTATTCAAGCAGAGAAATCACAAAGATAGCGCAGCAGATGATCTATGCAAGATAAGCTCTTAAAAGTGAGGGTAGGAGCGAGAAGCATGAAGGCGTGTACGCCGTATTTATATTGAGAATTGGGGCATAAATCCTCTGAGGAAGACCCAAGGAGGGAATAGTATCTCCACTCCTAATCCGACAAGAAAGCATTTTTCGAATAATCATCGTGTTCAGTAATGAAATTATATTACTCGGTCCTTGTCTTCGTGTCGCCCTCACAAAATTGATGGGATGTATATAGACCAGCAAGCTTTAGTCTGTACGCGCTTTAGAGGCCTTCTTTCAGTCACGTGAGCTACGGCGCGAAGCAAGGAGGAACTGCTCCCGGATCACTCACTGAGCTTGCTGGTGGTATCCGGGAGCGACCGGAGCGGCTGGTGCGTGCTCCGTGAGCAATCAGTGAGTGGCTCAGAACACTCTCGGAGCACTCACGGAGCACTCACGTGCTGCCCTCATAAAAGCAGCGGTACCCGTATCGGGTAACCGGGCGGAACTCGCAGAAAAACAATTCAGTTATTAACTACTAGTAATCCTTCTCTACCCAATGATCGGGCGTGTCCATTTAAACGAGATGCTCCAAACCCCGCAACCGGCCTTCGGTTCTGAGGCCTCGGGTTGATTGAAACCCAATAATGAGTGAGACTGACTTGAGACGATGGATCTTAGTACCCTACCCCGGGGAATAGCCTAGGTTCTTCCATATTATCTCTGGGGTAGCTTTTAATAATGTGGAAGTGTATCTGTGGTTGCCACATGCTCGTCGGCTCCTTCTTGACGGCGTCCTCCGCTTCTTCAAGAAGGCCGACAGGTACGGCTTGACGACTCAAAATTCATTCTCTTCGCTACCTTCGGAGAGGATTTATCATGTTGAAGACACCTGAAGAGCCCTCCCAACATGACCTCGAAATCACAACATACACTTCAAACCGTAGCCCCGTCGGATTTCCCTCCCTCGGGGCCGGTCTATAAGGTCTACAAGCGTCGCTTCTGGGGACTGGCCCAGTTGGTGTTATTGAATATTGTGGTCAGCTGGGATGTATGTGATCCTCAATCTTGTAATCACTAGGGTGGTGATACCGTAGCCATGGAGGAAAAAAAAAAGACAATAACAAAAACAAGAAGCAGTTGCAGCATGTTGGACTAAAATCTCTATATCATAGTGGTTAACCTTCTCCGCCATATCCACCACGGCTTCTGAGCATTTTGGCGTCTCTGAAACCGCAATCAATTGGATGAGTACTGGGTACCTGTTCGCCTTTTGCGCCGCCAGCCCGTAAGTCTTCCTGCATTTACATTCAACCCGAACATGACACTGACGCGATCTACCCCCGTATGCCAGTATCGTCATTTTCACTCTCAATAAGGGTGGCCCCAAACCAGCCATTATCGCCACTTCCACCCTCCTGTTGGTGGGAAACTGGGTTCGATATGCTGGCACCAAAGCCCGTGGAGGCATGTTTGGCGTCGCCATGTTCGGCCAGATCCTCATCGGTTTGGCTCAGCCGTTCTGCCTCAGCGCTCCCACCCGGTACAGTGACCTATGGTTCTCGGACAAAGGGCGCACCAGTGCAACGGCTGTAGCTACCTTAGCCAATCCATTGGGGGCAGCTTTGGGCCAGCTGATCAATTCGTTCTGGGCGACGAAGCCCAGCGAGGTTCCCGATATGGTTCTGTATATCTCCGTCATGGTAAGTGTAACCTGCCCTCTTTTCAAACATGAAGACGAAGGAGAAAAAAAATACAACTCCAAGCCTACCTTTAGAGGTCCTCTTTGCTCTAACAAGATTCAATGTAAAACAACAGGCAACCGTTGCCGCCATTCCCTCCTTTATTCTCCCATCAAAGCCCCCAACACCACCCAGTGCATCCTCAGCAACAACCCGCACGCCTCTCATTCCAACGATAATCCAACTGTTCAAGACGCTCGAGTTCTGGCTCATTCTCATCCCTTTTTCAGTCTATGTCGGCTTCTTCAACAGTGTTTCCTCCCTCCTCAACCAGATTCTTTCCCCGTACGGCTTCAGCGAAACCGAAGCTGGCATCGCAGGTGGTGTCCTCATTGTCGTCGGCCTAATCAGCTCCGCCATCGTCTCCCCAATAACCGACCGCTGGAAGCACTACCTAACCACCATCCGGATCCTAGTCCCCATCGTAGGAGTCTGCTACATCGGTCTGATCTTCGCCCCATCCAGCTCGGCAGGCATCGCCCCCTCCTACGTCGTCTGCGCCCTTCTCGGCGCTTCCTCTTTCGCCCTGCTCCCCGTCGTCTTGGAGTATCTCGTCGAGATCACGTATCCGTTCTCCCCCGAGATCGGGAGTACAATCTGCTGGACGGGCGGTCAGCTCCTCGGGGCGATCTTCATTCTGGTGCAGGATGCGCTCAAGGCAGGTCGTGACGCTAACCCACCGGAGAAGATGACAAATGCACTGATCTTCTCGGCTGTTATTGCCTGTGTTGCGGCGCCGTTCCCGATCTCGATTGGACTATTTGGGCGGAATGTTAGACGCCGGAGATTGGATGTGGATAGAGGAGTGGATCTGGAGGGTCGTGAGTATACGGATGCAGGTCTTGCGGGGGAGAATACCCCAGCCCCTGTCGCTGAATCGAAGTTTAGTCTGAAGTTTTGGTCGAGAAACAATAATTAGGAGGGAGCTTGCTAGGAGGACTAGACCAAGCCTGGTTGGGGTTAGCAGTTGTTGTCGTCCAGATATGAGAGAGATGTGTAATACTAGTTAGTATAATTGTCATACTTATGGCCCAGTATCTGAGGGCTCCAATAGAAAAAGAGTACGCGCGCGGTATCAACCTAGTACACGTCCCCTCTGATATAATCAAATGGGAACCAGCGGTAGCAGCAGCGGCGGCAGCAGCAGTCTTAGAGATAGATGCCATTTGTTCTAAACACAAGGAAAATTAAGAAGCACAGTTCACAAACAGGCAACAACCCAGCTATCTGTACATACACAGCGAAGGATGCCATTCCCCCATCCCCCGCTTTAAACACAAATCTCACATTGGAGAGAGGAGTCTATTTCCCATTCTATGCGAGACACTCGAGGCCGACAAGCGGAAACAGCCAGCCATCATGACGTTTTCTTATTGTGTGGGTTCCCTCCACAGTTCCCCCTTCGTATCTCATCCGGATGGTCAATACATGATGCGCCATCGTTAAACTCGTTGCCATTGAACCATAAGAGAAACGTGGCAGGAATTGTCCTGGGGCGAGACGCTTATTTGAGGGACTTCCAGAGCTTGGGGGCGGCGCACTCAGTAGCGCAGTGGGCAAGGTGGAAGACTAGAACGGGAGAGGTCAGTTTTTGTATCATTATTTTTTATTTGGGGGAGGTGGCATTCGATATGTATAGCTGTTACAGCCGCCAGAAGGTAAAACCTCAAAGCAATCGAGAATGGAGAAGCCACTTACACTCCTCAACGCAGTCCTCCTTGGGGCCCTTGTAGTCGGCATCCTCCTGCTGCTGAGTGACACGCTCGACGCACTCATCGAAGTGGTGCTTGTATGGGGCGCACTGAGCGGAGTTGGCACATTCTAGTACCATCAATGTTAGTTATTGCGAATATGAGATGTGAAATTAAGATGACAAAAGGATGGTGTTGTGTCAATTGGCATGTGCCATGCGGACAAGTGGAGATCAGGTGTATATAGGCCGAATCATGCCATTGCTGCGCAATATGGCAGTCTAACAATTCGAAAAGATGAAGAAGCGGGAATCAATCTAAACAAGCGACTCACCCTCCTCGAGCTTGGGCTTGATGTCCTCAGGCTCCTCTTCCTCTTCCTCCTCTTCTTCCTCTTCTTCCTCCTCCTGCTCAAGCTCCTCCTCGGCAGGCTCCTCAGGAGCCTCCTCAGCGGTCTCCTCGGCGGCCTCTTCGCTAGCCGACTCTTCGGTCACAGCGGGCTTCTCCTCGGACTCGGTCTCCTGGCTGCTGGACTGCTCAACGTTTTCAGCGGGAGCCTCAGCCTGGGCCTCGGGGAGGCTGAAGGAGGAGATGATGTCGGAGAAAAAATCGGAGATACCCATCTTGGACTGTGTGGAATTATCAATTGAGGGGATTGGAGAGCCGGGGTTCCAAAATGTGGGGGGTGCAAGCGGCAGCGACGAGCGAGGTTGATGAGGTTGATGGTTTTACGAAGCTTTGGCTCTGCGGTCCAGGAAAATCGGAACAGTCCGGCCGCCGGCGAATGTTCAATTATCGCACACGTGATTGGCCGACGCTTCGGCAGGGGATTGACCAATACAGTAACCTTGGTTTTCAAGAAATAATAATTTGATATTGAACCCTTTCCAGTTGCTATACATGATTGAAATTATGTATTCCTTAAAATATATCTTAATAATAGGTTCTAATAAGCAGGAAGTAAAATAAATAAATAACTAAAAAAGTAGAAAAGCCAATGATGGTTGAACACGCTAGGTATCAGATCGACCTTGGAGCTATAGCAAGTAATAGATATACTGTACAGGAACGGATGGTTTATAGTCATTATTGCTCATGGAGAAATAAAACGAGATGAGATGTGTCGCAGTAAGAGAAGTGTGTCTAATTAGGTCCAGAAATTGATATTCGGTCTCAACTGGCACGGCGTAGCCTTTCTTCGAGCTCATTGGCGACACTTTGCTGCTGAACTTCTTCGTAACCTGGCGGCGGCCCCATGGGACAAGATTCTGAAGCAGCCCCGCTCTCCTGGGAGTTTGATGAAGGATCTCGACTGTCATGATCAGTGCCAGTCGACTCATGTACTGGGCCGGAGTAAGCGGGTAATTGGTCCAAATGAACAGTCGACATGTCAACATTCCCAACACCTCGACTGCTTTGTCGGGTGTTCTCAACGGCGTCTCGTAGGCGTTGTTTGATCTCTTCAAACTTGCTATGGTAGTCGAACGCACCGCCTTCCTTGAAAGCCACCTTCAACAGTACCGCTGGCAGCGATGAAGGTATTCCTCCACCTGGTACCGGCTGGACAAGAGACTGCCACACATTTGCACTAAAGAGGGGAGCTGACACATGAGCATCATGCACGTGAAGAAGAGGTGCAGAGAATGATTGGAAATCATTGGACTTCTTGGCAGGTATATATACGACCTGGAATGGATTTACTTTGTAAGCTCAGGAAAAGATGTGCAAGAGATCACTAAAATATCATGTTAAAAGAAAAGCCGACAAGAGGGGAAAGTACCCGATGATTTGTTAGATAAATTCGACCTGAATCACTTTGGAATGATATGGCATCCTTGCCTTTATATGAGTCGAGCGGTTTCAAAGACAGACAAGTGCGAGGCGGGGACGTATATATCAATTGCTCCTGAGGAAGACGGACAAAGCCTTCATGGTCATGTAGCATCACCCAGCT
This sequence comes from Aspergillus bertholletiae, assembly GCA_009193595.1. NCBI lineage: Eukaryota > Fungi > Ascomycota > Eurotiomycetes > Eurotiales > Aspergillaceae > Aspergillus > Aspergillus bertholletiae. Next base: position 4,997 of record ML736347.1, on the reverse strand, counting down.
GCTCGGCAGAGTAGGTTAGAACCAATCCCATATCTTATCACATTCCTTTTCCCCTCGAAATCGGTCAGGAATGACGGAGGGACAATTGCCTATAAGGACTTAAAACATGGGGGAAAGAAGCCAAGTGGTAAAAGATAAGAGAAAAGAAAATTGAATGAGATCCATGCCAGATATATGACATGATGTCAAGACTCTCGAGAAGTATGCACCGGCAACGATGATGAGGACTTATGGAAGTTGGAGCTGTGAGGGGTCATTCACATACTTGATCGACATCTTTACTCAATCCGTTCCGTTAGCAGGTCCAGTACGTGGCCAGAAGCGCCTTCACCATAAAACGCCGTGCAAGGTTTAGGAGACTGGATATGATTGATCTCCGATGAGAACTAGCGGCCTGCAGGTTCAGCTAGGGTAGTGAAAACAAGATATCGGTCAATGGATATCGTTGAAATTCCCAAACGGCAGGGTGAAATGTTGGTCGAGGTGACCCGTTCGATACCGATTGATAGTATAGAAATTAACCAGGAAGACGACACTAGGAGGTATAGATAGTCAAGCCGTATTAGACCTTAACAACCTGTAAGGGTGTATCGACTCAGGTACTCCGTACTTGGAGGTGGATAATGGATTAGACCCGCTTAACGTAGATAAATCGCCACGCTGCAAGGTGGGAGTGACGGAGGTATGCGGGAATGGAAAGTGGATCGCGGGACAGACGTCTGTCAGCAGTTTGGGGTGGGGAAAATTAGAAAAAAAAAATATATATATATATATATATATGAAAAGTCAGTTCGTTGAATATAATTCCGTTTAGACTTGGAAGTAGTGATACCAGTGACGATGATAAGGATGGGAAAAAAAGGTTGGGGTCACTTTTTCTCCTCCGCGGGGCTGATGTCAGGCGGAAAAACTAATAAGAAAAAAAAAGAAAAAGGGAAGAGGCTCTCTCGGAATACAAGTCCAGCAACTATACCTACTGGTACCGCATCGACAATCACATTACTACTAGTATTCTAGAACCATTTACAATAGTAACTATGTCATGAAATTCCAAGGCAAAAGATTAGACCTCATTTCAATACCATATGACCGATCCCATCCAACGTATCAATCTGATTGATGCTTCGTGGAACTGTCTGAAGTCATAACTAGTTCCCCACCGACTTATCCCTATTCTACCTCCATCGATGTGATGCTATCTAGAGTTAATATCTATGGTTGTCAGTCAACTAACATGTAGTTACTATAGTATTGACTAGTAGTACTGCCTGAGGATCGGAATGTTCTAGGCTGATGACTGTACGAATGGTCCGTCCCGTTCAATCCAATCCTGACTTGAGGTACCTAAAGAGGTTAGGCAATAAGGTGTCCATTATTTCAACAGGAACAAAAATCAAAATAAAATTCAAGATAAAAAAAATTATTACATAGAAGAGTTAAAAAAAAATCCCCCCAAAACCTACTAGTATTGACGTTATCGCATTTCACATGGAGTGAATGTGCACTGCCAATATTATACTCGGAATAGCACTCTGGTTTCTCGACCCTTACCCCACAGATTCCATTAAGACAACTATGTCATACTCCTATTCCGTGGAGAAGTATGGATTCCCACCAATACTGGTAACAAATCCAACTACTAATTGGACACACCACAAACGCCCTTGCAACCGATACGGCTTCATTTATGTTTTATTTCCTGGTGGGTGTTCTCTGGTATGACTTGGTACTACGGTTACTTACCTTCCTCGCACTCTGCTTGGGGGGGTACGTTGTTCTAGAACCTGCGACGAGGAAATGACATAAACGTTTCCATTAACTAAGCTAGCTTTAGTTACGGTTCTGTCATTAAATTAGATGGAACGGCGGTTGCGGTCGGACCGTTTAAATTACAAAGGGTTTACTCACTTCACTGTTCTCCCACCCCCACCACCCGTACTAGTACTCCGTACTAGCAATAGTTGGAGTCCATGTCATCCATGGAGCCAAGGCCTCTGTCACATGGCTCTGGTCGAACTCTCGACTCCCCCAACGAAGTGAGTGTGTTTCTGGGCACATGCACAGACTCGACTCGATCTGATCGGCGCGATCAGTCTGGAAAGGACTCATTACACCGTGAAATTCCCCAGGTAGGACATTCGGCGAGGTTCTCCATTGCTCACTAGCTCTTGAGAACTAATTTGTGTTCGCATCCTAGACAGACTGGTAGCAATTCATGCCTTGCTCGATCGCAACCTCGCGCGCTCACCATTTTCCCAACGAATAACGCCACTGCGCTCTCATCCCCTACCCGACATTTGCATCTGGCCGACCAGAGGATCACCCTCCCCTCACAGCAGTTAGGAACATCATCCGCCATGGCGAAGCAACCGTACATCCCCCCGTTAATCGGGTGGCTGTATGACCTGGTTCTATGGCTTTTCTCCGTTCTCGTAGACCTCTTCTTCAGGGAGGTGCATCCACGTGGTTCTTGGAAAATTCCTAGAAAGGGCCCGATGATCTTAGTTGCAGCTCCTCATGCAAACCAGGTAAGGCTGCCTGGTCGATGTCGCTTTAGTCGGCCCTTGTACAAGCTAGCTAACTATCCGGGACCATTAGTTTGTGGATTCGTTGATCCTGATGCGTGTAATGCGCAGTGAAGCTCGCCGCCGAATTTCATGGCTTATCGCCGAAAAATCGTTCCGTCGCAAGTTCATCGGATTGTTGGCTAGGTCTATAGGTACTGTGCCTGTGGCCAGAGCAATGGACAATATGAAACCGGGCGAGGGCACAATTTATATGCCTGATCCTATCAACCAACCTACCTTGATTCGTGGAGTAGATACTAATTTCGAAGGACCCAACTTTGAGAAGGACGGAACAATTGCTCTCCCTACCATCAATGGTATTTCACATAATGCGACTATTTCTGAAATCCGGGGCCCGGTAGAGTTGATCATAAAGAAACCGTTCAAAGCCAAGGACCCACTCTATCAGCTCACTGGGAGGAAGGACATCATGGATGATGATGGGCAAGTCGTAGGTGATGCATCAAATATTGAATCCGAATTCAAAGGCTCGAAGTTCAAGGTCTCGCCTCATGTGGACCAAACAGCCGTGTATGAAGCGGTATTTGCTAGACTTAATGCTGGAGGATGTGTTGGTATTTTCCCCGAGGGTGGCAGCCATGACCGTACGAACTTGCTTCCGTTGAAAGGTATTCCTTTTTATCTGGCCCTGTGAGCCTTGGCCTTTGTCTAACCTTGTTTAGCTGGCGTTGCTTTGATGGCCCTTGGTACATTGGCAGACAATCCAGATTGCGGTCTGAAGATTGTTCCCTGTGGAATGAATTATTTCCACGCCCATAAGTTCCGCTCGCGTGCAGTTATTGAGTTTGGGAATCCGATCGAAATCCCAAGGGAGATAGTTGAGCAATTCAAAAGAGGAGAAAAACGAGAAGCCGTGGGTACTCTCTTGGACACCATATATCAGGGCCTACTTGCGGTCACTGTGACAAGCCCGGACTACGAGACGTTAATGGTGGGTGATCGTCTGCTCAAGTGATGAGAATTGCCGTTAATGAATTCTTAGGTTATACAAGCTGCGCGCCGTTTGTACAATACCAAGGGGAAGAAGCTCCCACTCCCCATGGTCGTTGAGCTCAACCGGCGCCTTGTGAAAGGATATACACATTTTAAAGACGACCCGCGAATTGTGCACCTACGGAAGTCTATTGCAGCATATAACCGAGAGTTGCGCCTTCTGGGAATACGCGATCATCAGGTTGAATATGCGAGGTTTTCTTTCATCAAAGTAATTTTCACTTTGATCTCCCGCGTAATCAAATTATCTCTCCTTGCGATTGGAACACTCCCTGGCTTGCTCCTCTTCACTCCAGTCTTTATCACAACCAAGGTCATCTCCAAACAGAAGTCTCAAGAGGCACTGGCTGCCTCTACAGTCAAGCTACAAGGACGAGACGTGATGGCGACCTGGAAACTCCTCGTTGCCCTTGCGTTTGCCCCAGCTCTCTACACATTCTACACGGTTGTTTTCACCATATGGGCCTACCAGAATCGGATTCAAAATACTGTCCCAGAATGGATGCCGCTGTGGCTGATTGTGCCCATAGGCATGGTTTTGTTCCCGACGATCACTTTTGCGGCCCTTCGCATCGGAGAGGTTGGCATGGATATACTGAAATCGCTGAGGCCACTCGTGTTATCCTTGAATCCATCCTCTGCCAACTCTTTGGTGAAACTTCGGCAGAAGCGTGCAGCCCTTGCCCAGCAGGTTACAGATGCCATCAACACATTGGGACCGGAACTGTTTCCTGATTTTGACGCTGCGAGGATCGTCACCGATCCTTTCCGCGAGGTCAATAAGCCGGCTGGAAAGGCCGACGATGAGCATGTCCCGATTCCAGAAATTAGAAGAACTACCACCACAGACTACGAACGAGGCTCCATCTCACAAGAGCCTCTTCCCCGGAATGAGTCATTCCATAACCTCGCAAACATCGGCTTTTTCTCTACCCGCCCCTCAAGCCGTAGCCGCAGTCGTAGTAGCTCATTTGGAAGCCGGCCTGGTTCGTCTGGGCAACAACTGAAGCCACTGAGCCAGCTTACCTCAAGTGATGGCTTTGAGCAAGTCAGTTCAAAGATCCGAGACGCCATGCGACAGCGCGGTGAGCAGCGCCGGCGTCGGCACAGCGAAGATAGTAATAGCTGGGACATGGCTAGTTCTGGTCCAGGGACACCTTACAGCGAAGAAAGCCGGAAGGATATCTGATATAGCAGACATGTCTGCTTTTACCAAGTCTTCCTCTGTTCAGTTTACCATACGGTGGTGACGGTGTTTGGTGTTTTGCTATGCATCTCCTCATGAGCGCTCCTTGACAAGGTAAGAGTTAGTCGCTGAATACCCAGTGGCGGAAAGGTAAAAACTGTGATCTATATAATCTATGTATATCTGTATATATTTGTATATGGGTATCTTTGTATATAATTTTTTTTTTT
>ML736346.1:0-61325 GCA_009193595.1 Aspergillus bertholletiae | reverse complement strand
GCTGTCTGGGAATCTAATAGAACCCTAATAGGGTCATTATAGTCCAGCTGTTCAGCCATTTCAAGTGCTCTGCATACCCCTGCTAATTCTGCATCAAACACTTCTTTCCCTTGTCCTAGAGGTATTTGCTTGGTTATCCAGGCACCTGAAGGCTCTTGCCATGCAATACCTGCACCTGTTCTTCTATTATCCAGGCGGGACCTATCTGACCATATAGTCAGCCCTTTGTATAGGGCGTTTGCTTGCTGAATCGCTTCTGACTCTATGGGCACCAGTATAGTGCCTGGGAAAGCTTTTGGAAAAGCCTCTACCGTCTCCTCCAACCCTGCTGATGGATCTGTCTTTCAGTCCAAGGATACTCACTCTCACACTCTCTCTGGTGGGTAGATTCTGAACATTCAGTATATAATGTATTTTTATTACTATCCTTGGGGGCACTCCTAAGCAGCGGTACATAGGAAAAGATCGAACAAAAAAAACATTTCTCAAGTTTCCAGCACGCTAGGGCCAAGTTATCGAATTCAAGAATACGCTCTAGATCTAAATAAAAAAGATTTAGAATTTAAACCATGAATGAGTATAAAGACTGATGTAGGGCTCCGACAAAACACCTGATTGCATTTCAAGCTGAATAGAACCGAGAAAAGCCCTACTATACAGCACAACGTCCGATCAGCGGCTCTTTCATTTTCCCTTATAAACCTCATAGCGACCTGACCCTGAACATATTATCCAGCATTAGTAACACCAATGATGATTCGACGAGCACACAAAACAATCGTTATACGTTTCACACAGCGCATGCGTATAGCACCGAGGGTGAGAACAAGAGTTCTCATCACTACTCCTCCATCGCTGCCCGTCCTGGCTCTGAAGGGTGATCTCCCTAAACTCCCCACTGTACGAATCTAAGCGCTGCTCGTGAACTCGTCTTGCCGAGGCCATCGAGACATCAAGCTCTTCGCACAAACTGTCCGCCGCCACGGCCAGAACTTCACCGTCGTGATCTAGTAGGTAATACCCGCCATTTCGGTCATCCAGAGTCCCCATGGAGTACGCAGCCGCCATCGTGTTGAGCTGCTGACGCGTCTCCAGAAGCAGGGTTCCGGATGGCACGGGGACGGTGTATCTGGCTGTCGGCAAGGCCGCGAGGGCCGTTGCCACGATCAGGAGAAAGAGTGTGAGTGCCCCAGGAGCGTGTGTTAGAATCATCTTATGAGTTCTGTTGCGTTATGAGCTGATCTGATTGTGGTTTTGTTGAAGCCTAGGGGGAGAAAGCGGCCGCTTACGTGATCTGCGTGAATGCTGGCGAATCCTTTTAAATGTTCGCGATGTACGGACCATGCCTGAAAGTGTCAAGGTCGTAGCTAGTTAAATGTGGAAGTGAAGCTATAGGTACAAGAGAATAAGCAGGCCTGTATGGTTTACGGTGGGATGTTCAATACCTGTGATGCAACAGATAAATGAACGAGGCTGCGGCTTGTTCGGAGGTGAGGTCGAGAAGAGCCCGCTTATTCTAGTTTAACTAGCAGTTAATGTTAATATAAGCCCAGTCTCCAATCAGGTCGTACAGGTCGTAGGCTGGCCAATGAGGCCAGAAGGAACCCTACGGGATACGAATAAGCAATTAATTTGACAGCAGTGGATGCTACCCTACCTTTAAATGGCTCCAATCTCCCGCTCGGGTCGAGGACTCGAATATCTATCCCCTGTAGTGTTGGACCCACAAGTTCCGACCTAAGCTGTCATAGCGTCTGATAGAATTAGAGCCTGTGTCTTGCGGAGTACATACTGGCATCGTCGCATAGTGATCGGGTTTCTACGTTGGACCGTGTTGGGGCTCATCCTTGAATACAGTATATGCGTTGGGGCTAATCTAAGCCCTCCAGAAAACCCCTTTTTGTTCTGCTGGTTAATGTTCGAAAACCTCAACATAGAACTAGAAAACCTGAATTTCCGAGAATGTAACAAAGTTAGCAGCTCAGGGAGAGAGAAACAACCACAGGAAGGGAAGAGGAATAGGGCCATTCAATACCTAGGGAGGCGGGCACGGAGGTAGGGCCTAGACCCCCTATCTATGCCTACATACTATAATCTCTCTCTCTCTCCCTCTTCACATCTATTATAGGTACGATGAGCGTACAAGGTTTATACTGATTTCTTAATTATGAACTCCAGAAATATCGAATAAAATTCTAGACCTGGAATTCGGTAATTTCTGCTGGCAGAAATCGATAGAACTCTGTTATTTATTTACTCTGGTCTCAAGTTCTAACTGATCCTGAACTTTGAACTGTAACGTGAGAAATCCATGTGTACTAACTCATGGTACCGTATCGTACTGACATGGGGAGTCACGTCCACCCTCGTCCCGCGTGATCTTGATCAATTGCCCTACGCTCTGTACCTACAAACATGGCGGATAACATTGGTCTTCATGGTCACCCCCTAGATAACGCCCTTGTTGCGTCGGTCTCCTTGCTCCCCGACAAAGCTAGTGTCCCTAACCTTCTTTAGAGGAATTATCTACTAACAGTGTATGGGGTTCCGACAGTTGTTGATGTGAGTATTTCGGGTACAGCATCAACTTTGGGTCACTGTTAATTTATAATAGGGCGTTGATTTTGTTGTGCCAGATGCGCTGATTGATATCTCTATCGCTGCCCTCTCTAAGGCTAGCTTTTATCCTTGCCCTGAGAGCCCAGAATGTCCATTTAGATATTCACGATACTGCCCTATTCCCTCTGCGTATTTCCGTATCGATGGTGGCACTGCTGTATCATTACACCGGAAATCCGATGTCCTTTGGGATGTGCCCGATTTTGAAATTTCCTCAGGGTTCAACATTCCAGATATTATGGCTCATCATCCCATTGCGGCAGCTCATCCTATGGCGGGCATTCTAGCAGTACCTCAAACTGGTGATTTGATTTGTTAGTAATCGATTATAAAATACAACGTTAGTTCAGATCCTCTGGTGTATATCGTTTTCGGTCCTCATTGGTTTGTTGTAAATGGCCATCAATATTAACCACAATATACATGTTAGTGGCAAAGGCGCACTACCGCCAAACATCATGCAGCATTCGTTTAGTATCCACTCAATACTAAGTTATTGTATCGTACAGTCTTCGGCACTGGTATGGTCATTGAGGAGATTATCTTGAGGTTTCAATCTGATACTTGATATGGATAAGCCTGAGACTCAAGTGACTTCAAAACTTCCATTAAGTGAAACTATTTTAGTGAAACATACATGCTGCCATTGAAGAGCTCCTTTCTCTGAATATAATAAAAATACTAAATGGAGTCTCTCATGCGAGAAATCCACCTCTGTCCTGCGGGAATAAATAAAACATATCGAATATACAGTGCAGGAACACAGCAAACGTCAAGTACAGAAAACATCTACTAGATACCAATAAAACACGTGACAGAGACAACCCCCTCCTCGACGAAAAGAAAGTAGAGGGGCCTTGTCTAGCGTAGGATCAGCAGCTATCTATAGTCAGCGACCTGCCGAAGCTTTACACTTGGCACTGTACAAATACCTGGTATTCTGTCGGAGTACTATCCTTGACCTTTGAAAATCCCTTCACAGGATGACCGATTCTACTGGCGGCGTTCCCTTCCAAATCCAAAATCTGCAGCAAGGGAACCGATACATTAAAATAGGCACAACCTTGTTCCCATGTCCATTCGCGAATCTCTCAGACTTTCCCCCAGACCTCCCCCAAGACCAAGAGATCATTACCGTTCTCAGCAAACAGAGGGGCAGGCTTGTACTTGAGCATGACTTCTCTCATGTGACTAAATCTGGGCACGGAGTGAGACCTTCTGAAGCTGAAGCAATGAGACTGGCATCGAAACACACCTCCGCTCCTGTGCCTGAAGTGATTTTCGCAGATTTTGGTCCGGACTACGGGAATATTGTAATGACTCTTATTCCAGGATCTCGTCTAGGAGAGACATGGGATACACTGGATGAGAAGAGCAAAGGGTCTATTTGTCTCCAAGTCTGGGATATTATTTCCAAGATACGAACTATCCCACGTCCATCAGAGCTCCAATGTCTTTTCCAATGTGTGGCCGATGGCTCTCTAACCCAGGATCCACTACTTGAGGACCTGAAAGATCCGGCCCGACCCCTGATAAGTGATTCAGATTTGCGAGCTCGCATCCTCGCGCGCTATTTCCACTTTGGAGGTCGTCAATATGAACATCAGTTACCGGAGATGCTGCCGCGGTCTGACATGACGGTGTTCACGTACGCCGATATTGCCCCGCGCAATATCATGATTGACCAGCAGAATAACGTAACCGGCATTCTGGGCTGGGAATGGGCGGGGGTAGTATCCAGATTATTGGGAGTATGCGCAGATCCTGAGGCCTGCTTTCTGGGGCGACTGGTCAATCTGGATGGATCGGACTGCACCGCAGAGATGGGATATTAGCGGGATTAATGCCGCTAGAAAAATCTTGTTTTAGGACCGTTACTTTTAGTGATGACTGATTTCAGGCACACATGCATTGCCTCTGCTGACGGTGGCGTAGTATCAGATTAGATCAATTATATTAGCATTGCAGCTAGAAGAGGATGAATGAAACATGCTCACACCGGCTAAGAATCCCACCCAGTAGTTAACAATCATAGCGCATCAGAATTATCCCGACAAAACAGATTGCCGCTAGACCACTGAATTATATTATGCTTTGCAGAGCTCTACAACAATTAATAATAGATATTGACCCCTGAGTGAAAGCTAAGCAATGACCATGTAAGGGGCCTACGTCGGATCTTTTGAGATGAAATGTGCCTTCCGCGACTGGGCCTGAAGCGGAAGGAGAAGGGAATTTAAGATTGCAAATGGTCCACAGATCATCGAATGTGTTCTACAGTAAAATCGGATCCTTGGTCAAATATACGTATGTATGTCCTTCTCCAGATAAATTGCTCCATCCATCAAACAGGGTACCTACGGGATCTGATTAGGGTTCCGCGGCTAGTGTTTCGAGTCTTGGCTAACTGCTATAAATCATAGCCAAGCCCTAGTTACGTGCCACCGTGGTCGGGTAGTCATCCAAGTTGGATAAGATCAAAGGCTTCAAATAGTGACTACTTCTGCGTCGGAAACCGTCTTCCTAGCACACGAGAGCCGACTGGGTTTTCCCTGAAAATTCTGTCCCGACGCGCCAACTCGATTTCTCTAAAGAGTCCAAGTACGTTTGGTGACTCTGCATTGTATTTCGTCTGGATTGGAACGCCGAAGAGTTGCTGTCGTGGAAGCCCGCTAGAATGCAATGTGTTCTCTGTTTGGGGGAAGCGGTTCCGCGTGCTCCCGGACTCTATCTCATCCTGGAATATCTTAAGTAATTCTTCTTCTATATCGAATGCGTCGCAATCGGGTTCCTCCAATCGTTTGTCATTTTGGCGTAGTCGCTTACGGCGGGGCCATCCCTCTGGCCCTGGGTCAATCGACTCTAGAATGTAATTCGGGTCTACCGATACGTGCATTGTTGGTGTCATGCCATCATTGTCCCGCTTTTCTATATCTAGACCAGCTTGCTGCAGAAACGCCACAAGGGCATCCTGATGAAAGAAAACAGCAGGGAACAAGGCAGTTTGCCCGTTGAAATTGGTCACATGGGGGCCCGCACCGTGACTGATGAGGAGCTCTGCCATGCCCCGAAGGCCCTCCCCTCTAGGCGACTCATCCGCCACTTGGGTGGACTTTTCATATTCTACGTATTCTTTATTCCCGAAAAGGAGTCTCTTGTTCGGGCTTGCAACATAAAATAGGGGCGTGTTGCCGTTGCAGTCAGCCAAATCAATGCTGATTTCCGGGTGTTGAAGGAGAACTTCGACCTTACTTCTCCAGCCAACTTCCACCGCATAGGACAGTGGTGTTCTACCCTCGGAGTCAGAGTCATTAGGGTCTGCACCCTCCTTGAGTAGTAACAGGGTAGCTTCCCCTGTCGATGCCCACAGTAATACGGAGCGACCATGTATATCCTTTCGTTTGGTGTCGACCTTACCCGTGGCCAGTAGCAATTTCATGATCTCCACATGGCCCCCAAATGCGGCAAAGCACAGTGGTGACCGTCCGTCCAGCGGGTCAACTTGATCAGGATCTATCAAATTCTCCTGGTTTAGAAGTACTCGGACTACCGCTTCATTTCCCAGCCGCGCTGCCAAGTTAAGTAAGGTGGTATCATCGCGTATACTTTGGCCGACCATGCCAGAACCCAGTAGTATCTCAAGCATAGTGATGTCGTTGTTGAAGATAGCCCACCACAAGGCACTATGGCCAGTTCTATGTGCCCAAGAAGGCTCAATACCGCGGGTCGCAAGCAGTAACTTGACTATCTGCGGTTTTTTATCTTTCACAGCCATGATCAATGGTGTCTCACCATCGTCATTGAAGTGGTTAGGATCCGCTTCGTGTTGCAAAAGCAATCTGAATATATCTTCGTGGCCATTCTCCAAAGCGTACATGAGGGGTGTCTTCCGAAAGGAATCTGGAAAATCCGCTGCTGCACCATGATCCAGCAAGAGTTCAACCGTCTGCTGGTGCCCCATCTCAGCAGCATGCGAGAGTGGAGTTTGCCCTTGCCGTTGTGAGGGCTTGAAATCTGGATTGAATTGTTGCATCAGACCAACTTTGAAAAGTAGATTGTCAAGCACCTGCGCATCAATGTTGACTCTGTCTGTTTTCAACAGGAGGTTTACGACCTCATTGTGTCCCCCACGGGCCGCCCACGCAAGGGGTACCAATCCGTCTTTATCACGGTGATCAGGTTCTGTAGACTTTTCGCTCAGAAGAAGGCTGACCATGGCTCCATCTCCCCTTTCTGCAGCTCGAGATAGCATACTTCTCTGGTGCAATGTGTCCAGCTGGTTGGTATTCATTTTGTCTGGCAGGAGAAGTAGCTGCCTGACGACAGCTGTGTGGCCTTCCTCTGCAGCCCACCACAAGGCTGATCTCCCATCATGGTCCACCAGTTCCCACTTAACACACTCCGCTGTCGTAAAAAGTTCCACTATCTCGCTGTAACCTTCCATCGCAGCCCAAATAAACCCGGATCGTCCGTAAAGACTCTCGCATGTGTTGATATCTGCACCGGAGTTGAGTAGAAGCGCCACAACAGATTTATGTCCCTTGGCCGAGGCTCGAATAAGAGGTGTATTACCGTCGATATCTTTACTATTTATGTCAACCGCGTTACTTGCGAGAAGAGTGTCCACGACTGATATATGTCCCTTCTCGGCAGCGTACCACAGTGGAGATCGCTTGAAGTAGTCTGGAAGGTCTGAGCCTGTTCGGTCATGATTTATCAATTCTTGCACTACTTGAGCATGACCATGTTGCGCTGCAAGAAGCAATGGACTGTTGCCAATGCGATCCTGTACATAAATTGGGGTCTCAGTATGCGTGAGTATATACTTAACAATATTAACATGGCCGCTTTCCGCTGCCCAGGCGAGGGGTGTCCTCTGCTCCGAGTCGCATGCTGAGAAATTGGAGAAAGAACCCGGGAGCTGCCGAGCAACCTCAACAAGTCCAAAGTGAGACACGACGTGTGCTGCTATTACTGACTGTGGGACCCTCTGGCTATAGTTAATATCGTCAATGTAGAGCTTCGAAGCCTTCAAAGCTTGAGAGGAGCTTTCTAGCTTCTCCTTCTGCGACAGGAACAGGAGAACACGTTTGACCATCTCTGTAGATTCCCCTCTGGCATGATAGCCCCACCATTGAGTTGCATAATGATAAAGAGGGTACAACGCTAACCGCTGTTCAAACGTGTCATCGTCGGAACATGGCCCTGAGGCGAATATATCTAATGACAAGTAGGTAATGCAAGTATTTGCAATCTTCTCGTGGGCATTTTCGCCACCTAGCGTGTCCACAAGAAACTGTTTCGCTGTATAGTGCACAAATTGAACTTTCTGGGTTACTTGACTGACCTCGACCAGACCACAGCATACAGAAACGATGGTGTCGATATCCGGGAGGTCTTCATCATCTGGAGCATCTCCATCGATGTGAACTGATAGGGCCGTTTGAAGCTCCTTGACTGTGATTGAAATTGCCGTACATGTAATCCACTCAAGTGTGGTGTATGCAAGAGCCTTGTGCTCGGGATTCTGTTGCTGAATTCTCCTGTCCATTTGTTGATATGCGGCGTTGATACCGGTGGGAAGGTCAACTAAGGCACGTTTATAGGCTTTCAATGTTGTTTTATGAAGTAACGACTCAAATAGCAGGTAGACTAGCAGAAACCTGAATGGGTCAGCTTGTGTAGTTCTCAGTGAGTACTTGAAGTAACATACATCCCCTGGGAGGCGCGTGTTATGCTATCGATGGTTTCTTGAAGCAACCCGGGCGATCTTTGGGCCCATCTAGGAAGCTTGTGCTTGTTTGCTTGGAGGTATATGTCGATGTCATGATCGCTGGCGCGAATCTCAATCTCAGTACACTGCCTTGCGGTGAACTCTGCACGAATCTCAGAAATTGACCGACTGGTGGCAAATATTTTGATGGAAGCACTTTGCTGCATCTCAAAGATGTAATGCAGAAACTCTCTTCGTTCAACCACGGCCTGTTCATCAAGCCCATCGATTATTAAGAACGTGCTTTGGAGAAGTCCCAGGATATCAATCGAATGCCGCAATAGCTCATATGTCGTGGGGCGTGATTGACCATCAATACATTTGAGGTACAGGGTTTGAATATTTTTAGGGACCGGCTCTTTGATCTGCAGGAGTAATTGCTTTAGAAGGTCGCTAAGTAACAAGTTCGCCGTCTGCTTGCCCTGGGTCTTATAATCACAGTATATGTAGACGACCGCCACATCATCGCGCGAAGAAAACTGCTCGGTCATGTAGTCTATCACAAGGCTGGCTAAAAATGTCTTCCCCGCTCCAGGCATTCCGGAACAGAACAAGAGGTCTTGGGTTGGGCCCAACCATGTTTTGAACTCGGGAGAAACAACGAGCCACTCCCCGGTACACGGCTGGCGGCGACGGTGTATCTCATTTTGTCTCACTTGGAAATTCAAGTCACTGAGCCATTGCGCTACTGCGCGCACATTAGGTCCACAGGTCTCATGTGCCGGAAGTGATGTCAGGCTCTCAGACTCTTTTATAATCTGGGTCGGCGGGGTTCTACCATCCAACTCTCTCAATCAGCCCAAGTTCGAGGGCCAAGGGGGAGGCACGTCTTTTGGATTCCGTATCTACTCACGCAATGCTAATTGGCATGTAAGCAAAGAGCTCTCGCGCATAAGCGGCGGCGACCGCTGCCGCGTAGCCGTGCCATGCATTGTTTTTATGACTGTCACAATAGTCCGATATCCCTCGGATCACGAGCCAGGGAAAGTCCGTCATGGCACCTGCTGCCTCAGTCTCAAAACAGTATATATTGTGTTGTTGTGCTAAGTAATCCCGGACCAGGCCATTCTTGATCACCATCTCGCCCGAGGCGATGGTTCCCCGGTGGACAAGGATAAAGGTGTCTTCTCTGTTTTGATCGCGATCAAGTCCGCCCGGACTGCCTTGGATCACTAGTGTTTCGTTGTGGTAGCAGTTACAGCCTTGTGGTGGCGTCGCCGTCCGGTCTGGAATACAGTCGGCTGAATGCAGAATATCCTGCCCGATTCCCGGGTACTTGTAGCGCAGTAGCTGAGGGCGCCTTGTGTTGATGCGCTTGAGATTCGCTTTGATCGGATCGGCCATGAAGGTTGCACGCTTTGCCGCCAGCATCTGTGCAGCATTCAACAATGCCGCGGGTGGTGGCATGAGAAAGCCTGTGCGGACAAATTGACCATGCTCTGCTTTGCCATGATCATATTGTACGGCTCCGGAATGAGGCCCGCTGGGTTTGCTCACGATCACATCGCCCAGTCGTATCTTGCCTTGATCACTTTCCGTTGGCACCCCTCCTCCGATCCCCACCAAGAGACCGAACCTCAGATTTGGGAAGCTTCGCCTCATATGAGTTGCCACCGTAGCTGCGGATGTGTTCCCCGTGGTAGGAAGACCAGCAATAACCACATTGTGACCGGCAATACTCCCCAAATGGTACACGGTTGGGTCTGCAACAGGCTGTGGGAGGCGCTCATGCTCTTCGTCTACCATTAACAAGGCTGCCGTTTGCTCCACCTCCAAAGGGCTAATCCATCCCACGGTATAATCTTGTGGGGTGAGTTGCTTCCGTTCCATCGTGAGGTGAGATTTTGACTCTGCTTAGGCAACGGAGAGTGGGCGGAATAATTTATTTCTGTTGCTCGTGAGGGGATCGTCGGCTCCTGCGCCGCCAAATCGACACAAGCGCAACCTAACTGGAAAGAGAATAGTCGAGATTACCTTTCGACTAGCTGAAAGCCTTGAGCACATCCTAGGGCAATCCATGAGAACGTGAGGAATAAATACTGATGGTGGTAGGGGGTTCCTGCTGGGAAGTTAACAGACAGAGGAATGCTGAAGTGCTTGGATTCCTTCACATTTTCGCATATCATATCCAGTCGATTCAGAGATTATCGATGTACAACCCCACGACACAAACAGGGGGTCTTTATTCTAGGCCGGATAAATCCACAGTATCTTGGAACGTGTTGTCCTTCCAGATCATGGCGGAAGTACTACTAGTAGTACTGTTAGGAGATTACAGTGATGCTAAGCCGGAAGAACTACCCGTCGTTTGTCAGTCACCTAAAGGTTGATATATTAAAAGATCATTGGATTTTAAACATTTGCAACTCAATCAATTTTTCATTATTTTACGTTTTGATTGAAAAATCCGAAATCAGTATTCATAAAAGTACTATATAATTTCGTAAGTTTTAACTATATTTAAATTAATTTTATATAAATAAAATTATTTCTACTATTTTCTATAATACTACAGCCCTACGGGATCTAGAAATTCAAACTTGACATTTTTTTTTAAAATAAAGTGAATTTTTAAACGTTTATAACATACTAAATTGATTTTACAAAGATGTTTAAATTTTTAATATAAAGGGATTGAGTCAACTGTAGCCTGTTTACTAGTTGAAAGGATGAAGATAAATGGGTTGAAGACCTGACTTTTCCATTCACGGCGGACAAAAATGTTCGGGGACTTGTACTGTGTCTCTAAACAGATGCTATTTCGAAGATTCCGTGAGTTCTTGCTAAGCATAGATGGTACATGGTTTCGGATTGTGGATATTTCTATAGGCTATATTTGCTACCCGAAAACAATGGAACAAGACAGTTGGGCATGTCGTGGGCAATCTGACATTTGAACCGCCATCCAGTGCAGTGGCCAGCGAGCATGACCTTAGGATCAAAAGCCTTCAGGTCTTTCATGGTTGCGTTGAGCTTCGCATCGTCCGCGTCCGCAAGGTGATACCCACCAACCACGCTATACAGCGAAGCCCCATTGCCCAAAGCCACCGCGTTGCGACACGTATTGATCACACCCGCATGGCCACACCCAGTGAAGACCACTAGCCCCTTGCCTGTATACCACTGAACGTTAACATGCAAGATCCTTTCGTCTTGGTGACCTTGGTTGGAGCACTTAATCTGAACGTACCTTTTAGGTTACACATAACATAACGCTCGTCCATAATCAATGTATCCTCTTCCCATTTTCCTTTTGTAGCATCATACCTCAATCCGCCATGAATTCCATCCTCATACTTTGTCTCCCTAGGGATCTCACCAGAGACGAGGAAGAAATCATCTAGAACGGTATGCGGCTGATCACTCTGGAAGACCGTGGCTCCAGCGGTTGCCAGCTCACCGAACGAGGGATCAGCTTCAAGGGAGATGGGAATACCG
Organism: Aspergillus bertholletiae; assembly: GCA_009193595.1. NCBI lineage: Eukaryota > Fungi > Ascomycota > Eurotiomycetes > Eurotiales > Aspergillaceae > Aspergillus > Aspergillus bertholletiae. Next base: position 49,495 of record ML736346.1, on the reverse strand, counting down.
GCTTGCACACCACGGAAGTCTGGCCGATTAGGATGTACATCCATAACAACCTTTTCATCTCCTCCCTTGGCCTGCTGAATTAGCTCAATGGCTCGTACCAGCCCACCTGGATTACCAGCAGTTAACTGATCTATCCGTCCTATTGGAATTCCCCTGAACATTCAACAAATAAACATACCAGAATGGTCTCGATGATAATGAGAGAGGACAATATGTTCGATAAGACCGATTTGGGACCGAAGACGGTGGGAATTTCGATCCCAAACCTCGCCTTCTGGTCCGGCATCAAAGAGGAAATAGTGCTTCTTATCTCCCTTTGTCGCAATCTAATGGCTTGCAGTTAAAAGTCTAGCTTCTTTGTATTCTGAGGGATCTTGTTTTAAAGACTATACAAGCGAATACGTACCAACAGAAGCGAGATGCCATGCGCGGCACAACAGATATTGTCCATGCGCATTTCCATTGCGGCACCATCTCGCTCGGTTCCATGGGGTAATGGCGCGAGAGGAATTCCCATGAACTGGCTGGCAACCTTCACTGCCGGATTCATACTTGGAGTGATAGGATCAAGCTCGTCATTAACAAGGACATGGATCTCGAGATCATCGATTTCGGCCAACATGTTGCTCGTTGCTGGGTTGAAACCTCCGTTGGACCAGTAATAAATTATAATCAGTGATGAAGGGGTTGAAAAATAGCTATTACAATCTGCCTACATATATAGGGTATATATAAGAAAGGGCTTTATACATGTAGTCGGCTTTCCGGACGAAAGACGCCTAGTGATCCGGACTTCCGGACGAATTTGTTAAATTTATGATGTGGTTTAAACTTTTTTTCCACTTGGATATTTCGGAATCATGACGTGTAACAAATTCATTAAAGATGTAAAGATATTCAGTATTTTATATTTATTGTAGTTACATTATAATTTATATAAGTATTATAATTGATAAAAGAATTTATATCATATATGTTGATTCCGTAGATTCTTTATAGTTCTAACTTCCGAATACTATTGAACTTGTATCTACTATGCGCTTTCTAGGTTCCTCTCTCTCGATTTTTCCCTCCCCAGTTATTCAATATCTTGATTCTTCTCCTGCTGCCTGCCGTGTTGTCCTTACTACTTAGAAACCCTATACCTGTTTAAGTATGAAATTTCTGTTGTTGGTATGTTATTTCTTTCTATTATTTTTCACCGATCTATCTCTTATCCAAAGTAGCCTTGGCCAAGTGAGTTGGCAGGTATTCCCACGCCTGCTCCAGCTCAGCCACGCACATCGTCAGCCTTGCCAGACGCGACAATCGGTCGCTGATCAGGCAGCAAGATGTCATGGATGGCCATACATAAGGTGCAATAACTCCTTTTCTTCAAATCAGAATATCAAACTTGATTTCAATCGCAATGCTGCGGCGATAGAAAGAGGAGACTCTCAAGTGAATATGAAGTCATACAGCAGAAATTTAAAAGCAGAAATTCTTATTCTGAGCTATTGTCCAACCATCATATTATGAATCAATTACAACAGACAGATCGCCCTCTATATAAAGAATGCGAGTTGGTGGCATCTACAATATCCAACAAGCCATTATCCGGGGTCAAAGAGGAAGGGATGATCGTATGCGCCAACGTCCCATATATCGCTACCGAATGTTGTCCCCGGTGTCAATTCATCCGCTACAGCGTCCAGGACTACAACCTGGAAAAGAACACATCCTTTGAGCTGAGATTGTTCTCGAGTCGGAAATCGTTCTCCTGGCTTTATCGGTCTCATGCCAAGGATCTGGACACCATAATGATGCTTACGGTCGTCCCTCAGCATTTCGTCACCCGAGAGGAAAGCGTAAGCGATTTCATCCGGAACTGCGTGCCTGAGTTCTTGATACCAGCATATCATGATCTATCCCTGTTCTGTATTTCTAGGGTGACTATAGATGCAATGAATGTCGATTTCGGGTTTATCTGTAAATCCTTATCATACTGCGCTGCGCACCATTGTTGCGGCTGCCCAGCGTATTCCATTCAGGGCTGTATCACGGTTTATGGCTATAAAAATAATCGTACTGTGGATGTGGAGCTCCCATGCTTATACATTGCCTTGAGTTACGTGTGGTGAGAGGCGGGAAGAAAGGAAGATAGAAACCGGCCCGGGCATCACAGGAGACCGCAAGTGCTTAAAGATCTTATTACGATCGCAGAGCAACTCAAGATCCCCTATGTATGGGTAGATAAATACTGCATTGATCAGACCAATCCACACAAATAGCAAGAGCAATTAAACAGTATGCATGCGACTTACAACAACGCATGTCTCACTGTTGTTGATGGGGCTGGGTCTAACATGCACTATGGTCTCTCTGGCGTCTCAAGGCCCCGAATGGGAGACCAAGTCAGGATTCAGCTTGGTAAAAAATTGTGGATATCTATACTAAAAAATCCCCAAACTTTCATCCAGAATTCCCCATGGAACTCAAGAGGCTGGACATATCAAGAAGCTATAGCATCGCCACGACTCCTGATTTTCACAGAGGAGCAGGTATACTTTGAATGCAAAGAAATGAGGTGCTGGGAAAGTCTGTATATATCACTCGATAGCCATCACTGCAAGAATAAATCAGAATTTAAAGGCAGCCTTTGCGAGCCCCTCTTCTGCCAGGAAACTCGATACCCGACGGAATTTGAAGGACGGACGGACTTTCCGCGATACATCAAAGACTATACTTGTCGGACTCTTACCAACAGCTGTGATGCATTGAATGCTATTACAGGCGTGCTTAGCTTTTTGGAGAATGAAAGGGACCAACTCTATAATTTCTGGAGAATCCCGCTACTTGCTCCTTGCCCGCGGTTTTCTTCTGCATTGACTTCGGGGATGGCATGGACTCTAGGAAACCGAAAATGCAATGGTTCATGGAGACCCATATTGAGGCGTCGCACGTTTCCCAGTTGGTCCTGGGCAGGATGGGAAGGTGTCGTGGGATCCTTTGAGTTAGGATATCTCAATCACGTTAGCAGCATCGTTTCCATTGAAATCCAGACGGCAGAGGACAGCGACAAGTCAGTTCCATGGTGGACGTTCTGGGAATCAGAAGGCGGGATGGAAATGGATCGTCGAACCAACCTCTGGGCATCCGGGCTGGGATTAAAGGAAGAATACAACTATCCATGGCTGGATATCGCTACTGAGATTATCAAGGTGAGCCTGATATACATACCGCCCTGCGATATTGAGAAAAGGATTGCGGACACCCCCGAGTTGAATGGGTATTTGAAGGCTGGATTTTTTATTGAACCGCCTAATGACGACGACTCCTCTGGGTCTCGTATTACCCCCCATTGCTTTCCCATATGATTCCTATCTTGAATTGAGCGTTAAAAACGCAGATGCCATTTGTCGACAGCAATGGGATTGTATGCATCTAGGATATATGCCGGGCGTCGAACGGGGATACGACGGCCGTGATTTCCCTTTTGTTATCATGCTTAACCATGACCGAAGACGCAATGTAACTGAGAGGGTGTGGGGTGGAAGGCTCCTCTGGCGTGATGGATGGAAGGACATATGTGATATTGAGCGCCGCTGTGTGCGTCTTTATTGATAGTATTCTTGATGGGCATGTATGATCGTCATATCTGTTTTCTTTTCATACCAGCGTCCCATATACCCTAGTTAGTACCTAGGACTTCAAGAATTGAAGTTCTTAATAGCCTACTTTTAGCGCTTCTATAGACCACTAGTACTGAGAGTATATGATAGTGCTCTATTAATATACTGTTAATTAATTATATATCTATCAGTTAAAACGCTTAGTTGTATTATAACAGGGATTTCTGGAGAGTCCATTGCTTTATTCCATATATTATACTACTCATATCATACTCCTGTCTGTGGCTCTAATCGGGGCCACTCCAAGCCCAGTATTCTTCATGCAGATTGCTAGGTGCCATGGTGAATTGTATGGACGTGGCACTTAGTATCCCGCAGTAGACCAGACGGAGTAAGGTAAACCGCCAATTTAACAGCTTATTCGTGTACTCCCCTCTCGCCCACCATCCTTGCCACCACCTGACTCTTGCTAGCGACTAGTTTCCCAATATCCTCGAATGTCGCGTTACCTAGGATCTCGAACACGGCCACCTCCGCCTCCAGCTTCCACTTGAACCAATTCCGCAACTCCACCGCCACCAGTGAATCCACCCCATACGCATGCATGGTCTTGGACGCGTCGAGGTTCTCCAATGGAACACCCAACGCCTTGCTCAGTCGCTGCATCAGCGATTGCGCGATGATTTCCGCCGCCTCAGCCGTCGATTGGACTCCCGCGAGGTCATTTACAACATCCGCCACGGTTTCCACCTGGACAGATGCATCCGCATCGGTGATATTCCAGGTACCTCGGAAGAGCGGTCGGGTCATAATAGCAGGGATCTCGGCTCCGCGAGCCTCGATTTGAGAGGGGACGTCGATTCCGACGAGCACCTGCGACTTGAGCGGGGTGTCTGGGATGGGGAGTGATGGATCGCAGTGATACTCGAGTAGCGCGAACATCTCTCGCTGAGTGATTCCCAGGAGATACCCAGTGCCGATTAACGCGGTTCGGACTGCGTCGTTGTCGCGCAGCACGCCGTCGTCGACCATCACCCCCAAATTCAGTGTGGTTGCTTTCTCACCATGCGCGTTGCGGTAGTGTACTAAGGCATCCTGGTAGGCGCAGACGGCCGAGTAGTTCACCGACGCGGTGCCGCCCACTCCACCCGCGATGGATGAGTACATGATGAAGAAGTCCATGCCATTGGGAAGCAATTGATGCAGATTCCATGTTCCTGGCACCTTGCAGGAGAACGTATCTGTCCAATCTTGATACGTCATGTTTCCAAAGACCTTGTTCTGCTCCAGGGACGGCTGATTAGTACACAACTGATAGTAAATGGAGACAGACAGAATGGGAAACGCACTCGGAGAACCATTGCCGATTGAATGCACCCTTTAATTGGGGGCATTTGGCCTTGAAGACTGGCAAGTACTTCTTTCAAGGCGTTAAAGTCTGCAATATCGCAGCTGGGGACTTCTACTCGCACGCCCTGTTTGTGCAAACGATCCACCAACTCTCGTGCTTCGTCACTCGACACCCCCGATCGGGAAAGGAGGATCAAGTTCTTCACCCCCCGTTGAGCCATCCAACTGGCCGTGCTACGGCCAATTCCACCTAATCCTCCGGCAATTACATATGTAGCGTTGGTGTCAAAGATCCAGGCTCGCCTCATTTTCACGGTTGTCTATCAACGTTAGGTACGTTCGTGCAGTGCGTATGAATTGGGCTCCTACCTTGACGAGGTCATCACGTCTTAGTTCGACGACAGTCTTCCCCGTGTTCTTCCCACTCTGCAGATACCGGAAAGCCTGCTCAACCTCACCCACCCCGTACACATGAATAGGTTGCGGAGGAGAGATTTTGTTCTCGGAGAGCAGATCGTCAATGTCTGTACGCAACTGCTTCAAAAGGCTTGCTTGATATTTTCGTGCTTCGTTCAGATCGATCGCATGAAAAGATGCATTCCTGGAGAATGGCAGCATTGGCAGACTACCATTAGAGAGGATGTCTTTCTTGCCGAGCTCCAGGAATCGACCGAAGGGTGCAATGCACTGCCAGCTCTCAACGAGGAAATCACCACTCAATGAGTTGAGGATGACATCCACTCCACCTCTCTCTCTCGTGAGGTTCTGGATACCCTTAACGAACGAGGTGTTCCGGCTGTCAAAGATGTGATCCTCTGCGAGGTGGTAGGTTTCAATCAACAATGTCTTCTTCTCCTCCGACCCTACGGTGACAAAGATATTAGCACCTCGCATCTGGGCGACCTGAATGGCAGCTTGGCCTGTACCCCCGGCGGCGGAGTGGATGAGAATTGACTCTCCTTGTTGGATGTTTGCGACGTGAACAAGAGCGTAAAATGCCGTCGTGAATACAACGGGAATTGCAGCACCATCCACGAAAGACATGGAGTCGGGAATCCGGATCGCGTCACTGGCGTGGCAGCGTGTGTATGTCTGGTAAGTCCCCAAGGCACTGGCACAAACGCGATCTCCAATCTCTAGATTGTCTACGTTTTGTCCTTTACGATACACAGTCCCGGCACATTCAAAGCCAAAGCTAGTGCCGGGGAGTCGGCCCAAAGCAATAAGACAGTCTCGGAAGTTGACACCACTCGCCTCAACCTCAATCTCAATTTCGTCCGCAGCAAGGTCCAGCTTGGGATTGTCATCCTCGACGAACTCCAAACTATCCAACAGACCCGGGGAGGCAATGCTAAGTGACAGGGCAGGGTAATCCCCGAATCGAGACTCGTCAGACTTCGTATTCGCCATCAATTCGCTAAGCTTGTTGTTCAAATAGTCGGCTTCAATGAAGCGGTCAACACACAGATGGCCGTCGCGTTCCACATACTCCTGTTCGCAGTCATTGACTGGTCGCATGGCAATGGCCCCAAATACTTGGTGGATGCGGTTGACCACATCGAAGGCATTGGTTGGACCGACCTCCAGTGAGAGAGAGATAAATTTAGAATGTCGCTCTTCCATCCGCAGTCCACGGAAGGCGCCTTGGATTAGGGCATGCTCGGGTTGCTCTGGTCTGACACCACCGCCACGAGCTACCCATAGCATACCTCCATCTGCTTGAAGTAGTGTTTTAATCTGTTGGTATTCGGTAGAATTCATATTGGAGAGTACGGATGACTCGCCTAGGTCAAGAATCGTGATGCAGAACCACTGGCTAATATCTGGCATTTGTGAAGCATCTTTGAGGGAACAGCTAAGAACCTCAGATACTCCAACCTCATGTAATCTTGTAGCCAGGCCCTTTGCAACGGTTTTCTGTGGACTAGATGTCGGGTCCAGGACAATTAAAGTCTGTGGAAGTTGTGGAATGTCCTTCACATCTGCCTTGGCAGTTGCAATCAAGGCACTGTGTTCATGACATATAAGATCGTCATAATCCTGTAAATTTAGGTCGATCCCAGAGAACCCGGCACGCTTTAGAAGTGCATCCCAGACTTTGTCAGAAACACCAGCGCTAAATGTTCGGTGCCCATCTTGAAACCGCCACCAGCCCGGGAGCAATCCGAATGCAAAGTTGGTGCGAACAACTTCTGGGTCAGTGAGCTCAAAGAGTGCGAGCTTGCCACCCGGCTTCAGTAGCTTTCGAGCATGTCGCAGTGTCGTATCCAAGCACCGGGTAGCATGGAAAACATTATCGGCAATGACCAAGTCATAGGATGCCTCCTCAAAACCTTGCTTCACTGGATCTTTCTCTATGTCAAAGACAGCGAAGGTCACTTTGTCTGGGAAGTTTTCAAACATGGTTTCTGCGTCAGAGAAAAATCCAGCAGAAATGTCGGTATACGTATAGTGGGAAAACCGTGGGTTGCCAGCGCCAGCTTCACGCGATCCATTCTGAGTCAATGTGTCCAGGATATATCGTGTCATGCCGCCAGTGCCCGCTCCAATTTCCAGGATCTTCATGCCCGGGTGTTTGTGGGCGTAGAGATCGAGGAAGGCCAGAGTCTTAGAAAGCCCATTGGTAGCCCTGTACAATTCGCGGTAGTAGTCTTTGACCAGGGATGTTTGGAACATAATCTGCAGAGCATCTTGTTGCCCCGTCAGTATCTCGTAGATGTTACGAGCCAACACCGCGTAGAACTTGCCGCGACTGTTGAGGCCCTCAAGGCGATCTAGTAGCTGATTGTAGAACATCTCGTCGTTCAAAACCCGCCTGAAATCGATACCCCTTGTAGTAGAGCTATCTCCGTAGAGCTTCTGCTTCTCACGCTCCATCCACGCGAGGTATCTCTGATGATGGGGTGCCAGATTGTCCTTCTCTCCTGGTGTGAGCCTGTCCAACGTTCGCAGAATGCACAGGTACAGAAGCAATTTAACATCATAATCTAACTCAAGAGGTGACGGCTGCAAGGGGAACCCCGTGGTTACTTGGGCCAGCAGTTCGTCTATAGTCAATAACTCAATATCAGGACGAAAATCGAAGTTCCAGCACAGACGACGGGGCTTTTCTACTTCTTCCTTCTCTGTTAGGAATTTACCCTCAAGCCCATCAACCACAACCACCGACTGCTGGCCCGTCGGGTCCAAAGCTACAATGTGGGAAGTGGTACTCCCGAAACCCAGGAAGGCAGATTGGTTCCATACCAGCATACGCGCAGCATCAGATTCCTGGAAAGGAGGAACCTTCCCCTCTGCAACCCACAGATGACGAATACCCGCCACTACACTAGGAGAGATCTTAGTCGCACCCTTTGTCATAGCAACTAGGCCCATCTGGAATAAGCCGTCCAGGAAGGTAGGATGGACTGTGAAGTCGGTCTGATTATATTTCCGCGCCTTGACTCGCCATTGGTGAGGATCAATCTGGCCAACGCACTCCAGCTCATCATTATACGAGCAAGTCTTGATAACCTGATGTGCAGGGCCAAAATCGATGCCATTTGCCGCCAGTAACCTGTAGGTGCGCTCCATGTCGATTTTCCGAGAACAAGAGCTCTGAATACGGGAGAGTTCGTCTGCATGTCTCTTCCATTCTTGTTTTGCTTGCCGGCCTTGATCGACCTGGCCGTTCTCTTCAACGAAAGCCACCTGGATCCGGCCTCGGCACGCTTCAACCCAGGTGTCATTCTCAATACAGTAGAGACGGAACTCCGACCATGGGTTTTCGTGTTCTACAGACTTTCCACTAGGTCGGAGGTAGAATTCCACCTCAGTCCCATCGGTGTCCGGTGAGATAGTCAGGGCGCGAGAGAAGGTCACATCTCTCAACGTGTAACCAGCGATTGCTCGATCAGACCGTGATCGCGCAATACTCTTGGCTGCTTCCACCGCCATAACCAGCATAGCCGCGGCAGGAAGGATGTTCATGCGTGCAATACTGTGGTCTTCAATCCATGGGTCTTCGGAGAGCTTGATCCGCTTCCTCCATTTCGCTTCCAGGGGATTCCAGTCCGGAACTCGCATCCCCAGGAAGTCACAGCGCGGAGCCTCTCGTAACCGGTGACCCTTGCTCACCCGTGACTCTCGCCAGTAGGAGATACTATGGTCAAAAGGGTATTCCGGTAGGCTAGTCAATGGGGCTGGCAATAAAGGAGTCGGCATGCTGTGCCGGTTGAGTGTCTGAATATCGACATGATGACCGCGACAGTAAAGATACCCGGCGGCATCAAACACGCTCTGAACTGCATTTATATTGCGCACAAGGGCTGAAATGTACCCGGCAGATGAATTTCGACTGGCAGCCTTCAATGTATCCTTGATGGGTCGTTGCAAGGCGGAGTGAGGGCCCAATTCCAAGACATCATCAATTTGCAATCGGCTCGTCTCACTTTCTATCTTGCCGTTCTTTTGAACTCGTAGAGATGTCGCATTTGTTAAGGCAGTGACAAATCGCACTGGGGAGACCATGTTCTGTACCCAATACTCTTTTGACCCGATTTGCCTGGCCGTCACAATATCGCCCGTCACCGAGGATACCATGACCGCTGACGAGGTGTTCTGGCGGGAAGATAATCTACCCATGGCTTTGAAATAGTCTCGAGAAATGGCCTGCATATGGGCCGAATGGTAGGCCACACTAACTGTAAGCTTGCGCGCAAAAATACCTGCTTGATCCAGCGTATCCTTGAGGGAGTCGATCTGTTTGACATCGCCTGTTATAGTTACATTTCTAGGTGCATTGATGCACCCAACAGAGATTCCCAGGTGTTCATGTTGGGCTTGGATGGCTTCAAAGTAGGGTGTAACGTCGGTTTCCGTCAGATTGACTGACAGCATTCCCCCCACTCTGGTGTTGTTAGTCGCCAGTTGGGAGGAGAGAAGCCCTCGATAGTAGGCAACGTTAATCGCGGACCGTCGATCAAGAGCTCCGATAGAATACCTAATCCCCATTAATAACCACTATCTACAAGGTCAGAATAAGGCTTACGCAGCAGCAATCTCTCCCGATGAATGTCCTACGACTACTGTCGGGTGAATATTTAGGCTTTCAACTAGATCCACCAGAGCAATTTGCACCACAGTGCACAATGTCTGGCTAAATTCTGGTTCATTGACTCGGCTTTGCTTCTCATCTCGCGAGAGCTCCTCTGTTCACCGTGTCAGCGAGTACAAGATAGGGACAGCACTGGTATGTTACTACCTTCCAAGCTCCATGGGCATCTAAGGGCTCTCAGAACAGCAGATGAGTCACCAATGCTTTGAGCGTAGACTTTGAGTCGCTGTAGCTCACGGCCCATGGCAGCCCACTGTGCTCCCTGGCCGGTGAAGCAAAGTGCCAGGCGTGGAGCCACCAGCGCCCGAATGGGTCGAGATGGGTTGATTCCTTTAGCCAGGTCTACTGGAGATTCACATATGGCGAAAGATCGCCAGAGTAAAGCACTTCGGCGCTCATTCAAGGTGTACGCTAAGCGCATGAGGTATGTCTCGTTAATAAGATGATGCGTAGCCTCGAAATGCTGGTTGTAGCCAGTTCTCAGACGATTGATCCCTTTTTCATCCTGAGCGGAGAAAACAAGGATCTGGTGGCATGGCCTCCCAATCTTGAAATGATCTTTTGCTTGGTATCCAGCTAGACCAGCTAGTTTCAGGTGGTTTTCTGAATCTTCCATGATTACATGCGCATTGGTCCCACCAAATCCGAAAGAGTTGATGGACAGCCGGCGCAAACCATCTGACGGCCACTGGCAGAGCTTTTGCGGGAACTAACTGAGTATTAGTACGACTCAAATCCCAACTCTAGTGAAGAAATGCTTGCCGTAAGACCTGGATGATTCTCTGCTATGGTATGGTTGACAGTCTCTAGACCAGCAATGGCCGGAATCATTCCTTGTTCAAGCATGAGTATGCTCTTGATAAGGCCGGCAATACCACTTGTTCCCTCCAGGTGACCAATGTTTGATTTCACGGAGCCGACGTACAATGGATGAGCTGGAGAAATGACACCCTTGAAGGCATCCGCTATTGCCCCCGCTTCGATTGGATCTGAGGTGGGTACTAATTAGCATACTATCTCGGAGAGCCCACTAGTAATTATTAATACCTCCCACAGGTGTTCCTGTCCCATGAGCCTCCACATATCGTGTCAAACGCATATCTAATCCCGCCTTTTCGTATGTTTCTCGAATGAGTTCAGCCTGTGCCTGTCGGCTGGGCTGCACGATCCCGGGTGTCCGACCATCCTGGTTTGTTCCTGTAGCGCGCACAACGGCGCGAATCGCATCATTGTCGGCAATGGCATCATCGAGACGCTTCAGGATAAGGGCTCCGAAGCCCTCGCCGCGACCGTATCCGTTTGCCTTTTCATCAAAGCTCCAGGATCGGCCGTCTGGTGACAAGAAACTTTGGTTGTTCAGGGACATGGCCATATCTGGACTTAGGAAGAGGTTTGCACCGGCTATAATTGCCTATCACGCATATTAGCAAATTTTGACCTAGGGCTCGCATGAGAACCATGCAAAACTTACCATGTCTGCGTCTTCATTGCGCAACCCCTGGCATGCAGTGTGAAACGCCACCAATGTACTCGAGCAAGCGGTGTCCATGTTAATCGATTCCCCGTGGAGATTGAAGAACCAACTGACTCGGTTCGCAATCATGTTGGGAGAAACCGAGCTGGCCGAGTACCTGCCACCGAATTGCGGGTCACGAGTAGAGAAGGCCTTGTAGTCGTCACCAAAACTCCCTGTATGCACAGAGGTTTTGGAGTTAACCACCCGCTCCATCGGAATTCCGGCTGTCCATCTGTCAGCCTGTCTTTTGTTTATATCTATTGACCACCTACCATTTTCCAGCGCGTGAAAAGTGGTCTCGAGCAGGATTCGGGATTGCGGATCGATTTCGGCAGCCTCCCCAGGGCCGATGGTGAAGAAGGGAGCATCGAACGCGGCGATGTCGCCGTCGACAAAATGTGCGCCTTTAAGTGGGAACTACATAGTGACATATAACAAAGCGAAGCGTCAATAACTGCATTATCCATTACGGAACGCGCTAAATTAATGAAATAACTTACACCGTTCAAACGCTCTTCATCAGGATCGTAGACACCCTCGAAGTTGATACGGCTCTTAGGGAAAGTTGACCATGCCGAGCGGCCTTCCGCCAATGCGTCCCAGAAGGATTCCGCCGATTCCAATCCCTGGGGGAAGCGAAATGATAACCCGACTACAGCAATCGGCACCGTGTCAACTTCTTCACGGAGTCTCCCCATCGGTGCTATGATGGAACCGTTAGCATGAGAAGCGTATCCATTCATCCCCGATATGATTCCATTAGAGAGGGTGCCAATGGGGACATCTTTATTAGCCAGCATCTTGGATCGCAGTCGTGGGGGCTTCTCAGTTGCTGAGACGAGCTCGTTAGCCCACCAGTCGATTGCCAGCCAGCGTTGAATGGTCTCCGGCAGCATGGTGATCTGATATGAAGCGAGAAGGCACTTCAAGGCTTAACTATCTCTGTGTAAGCGTTAGAAGGATGAACAAGCGGTTAGTCTATCCTCAATTCACAGCTCAAGACCGGAAAGAGTTGTCAGCCCTGATGTTCAACTTTGTCTAATAAAATAATTAAAAAAAAAAAAAAAAAGAATTGACGAAAGGAACGGTAGCTTGTTTTACTTGCTCACTTGACTGAGTGTTCAATGAATGATAGAGGAGCAATGGCGATCGCAATATATTCTGAACTGGCACTCACTCGGTGTTAGTGCTGCTGCAGCCAGTACTACCATAAATCGCGCATGAGGCTAAGACTAAGACCACCGAAGAGTGAGATAGTTAGCGAGGGTCATATGCAATATGTGCCCTCTGACATAAACAAGTTGTCTTGGGGCCCTGCAACTACATATCCCACTAAGCGCTATGCCAGAATAGACACTACGGAGGCCCCGATTCCATTGATGAGTAGAATTGACCCTCAATGCAAAGTCGGACGAACAGTCACCCTCTGGATGGATACGGTTGCGGTCACACTCGAGTCGTCATCATCCTCCATTCTTCCCTTGCACCGAATAAACCACTTTGAACTGGTCTAAGGGGGGAGAAACAACCCTTGGCCGACACCGTCCTTATTTTCCACAAGGCAGCAAAAATACACTATGACGCTGTCAGATCAGCATCTTGCAGAAAGGTTAGTCGGGTCGATCGGTTTTATTTTATTTTTAATTTTATTTTTGGGGACCCGCTTTCCTTGTCTCCATTAGGTGAACTGCTCCATCTACTGCGAAGTTTTGGCAATGTAAGTATGTATTCAGTGTTTTGAAAATACGAACTACTAGTAGGTATGTAATCTGCCAAAAGTACCTGAATGGCTGAAAATTTAGACTTGGGTTCAAATGGTGGAATGATCATCATGCATTAACTATTGGTTAGTGCTGCCCTCCATCAGTTCTTAGCTGTAATCTGGGTATTTCTAGTGAGACAAATTAAATTACACCCAATGAAAGGTAGGAGCTAGTAGATCATATTTGATACACCGTCAAAAGACTGGGCCACTACTATTAGTAGTCTTGCTACGCCGAGACAGGTCCACATATGTTATTCAAAGGATATAAATTGTCGATATCAGTACCAGTACACTAAAAACGCGCCTAGAAACAGGTCTAGGTAGATCACTGCCGTCCAGTATTTTATCTGGTTGACATAACTAAATTAGACGTAACTAACCATCCTTCTAACTAAGATATTCAAGCTACGCCAACCGTCGCATCGGCCACTCCCACATCAGCGCCAAGGCAATCACCTCCGCTGCACAGAATCCTAGCATCATTGCTAGCTGTTGGTGATATCCCTTCCCGAAAGCAGCGTGCACAATCGATTGATCGGCCGTCGACAGCGTGTCCACGGATGATACATCCCTCAAGATACCAGCAAGTACAGGGGCTGGTAGTTGGGTTGCCAGTTGGGTTTTGGCGGTGTTGTTGAGCAAGTTTGTCGCAATCGAGACCCCTACCGCACCGCCGAGGATGCGGAGTTGCGTAACACCGCCCAAAGCTACAGCTATTGTGATAGAGTTATAAATGTCAGCGAGCTAACGGTAATGGAGATGAGACAAAGACTAATGGAAAGGAAAATAAACACACCGAGAACACGTCGCTTCACTACAAATGGGACGATATTCAAAAGAGTGGTTAGACTCAGACCCGTTCCCAGCCCAGCTAATATCTGGTATCCGTAAATACGGGCGGGGAGATCAGCGGTGACGGGGACTGAGTAGAGAAGTCCCATGCCCAAGATCTGAAGCATGGTAGCAACGAGGAGCACCATGATAGGCGGAACGCGGCCTCGCGCTGTGAGACCACCTGTCAGAGCGGACCCAAAAGCGATGGTCAGGGTGAATGGCAAGATGCAGATGCCCGAATTCAGGCCAGATAGTCCATTAATGCTCTCAAAGCGAAGCGGTAGTTCGAGCACCAGCGTGACGAAGGGGACGCCTGAGAGGAGCGCGTTGCTTTTCACGTTAGCTAAGGATCCGAGGTTCTACTGAGCCTATTGGAGAGCAAGAACTCACAGATACATGCCCATTAGAACACGCTTCTTTATGAATTCCCAGGGAATAATAGGCTCGCGCTCAGATCTTGCGTGGTCCAGATACCACTGCCAAGCGAGGAAGGCAATAAAGAGACTCCCCGCAACTACTAGAAATGCAATGACCAGGCCAGAGCTCCATCCAAAAGAGATACCAGCCTCCTCAATGGCCACGATTAACAACACAGATGCTGCAAGGAGCATGACGAAGCCTGGATAGTCAATCCGACCGCGAAGAGGGACATTCCGCTTGATGAGAGTGAAGGGTGTTGGAGGCGTAACTGCAGACAGGTCAGGAAAGCTAGCCGGCATGGCCACGAGCACGAGAGCTAGCCCCACGAGTCCTACGGGGAGATTGATATAGAAGATCCAGCGCCAAGTGGTGCCGTCCGAGATAGCACCACCGAATAATGGACCTAGTAGAAAGCTGAAGGCAATGGCTAGAGAAACAATCGCATTATAGGCGCCGTATTTGGCTGGCTCGACCATCTCCGCTACAATGATAGGGGCCATGCTGAATATGCCTGCCCCACCAACTCCTTGGAAGGCGCGACAGAGAATACTAGATGAGTAAGTTGCTGAGCTATACCATTCTCACAGAAGATCTCTGAAAATGTATTTACTTACAGCTGAACCGGGGTACGGGCGCCACCGCAGCCCCCCGAGAAGGCTAGAAAGAGCACCAGCGCGGCCACAAGCATGATCTTGCGACCCAAGAAGTCACTCATCTTGGCCCAGATAATGAGAAAACCTATCGAATACAGCATGAGTGATGGAACAATGCAACAACTTCGAGTCAGAGAGAGACTCACTGAAATAAGAGGTCAGGTAGCTGGACACCACCCAACTACTTTCTTTGAAGGCATGAAGGTCATTGGAAATGGCCGTCAAGGAGGTGCTAACAATGGTAATGTCGAGGGAGGAAAGGAAAACACAGAGACATAGTCTTCAACCCCAGATCAGTCATCCTAATACATCCCATCCAGAATTCGACCGCCGAACGAGGGCAATACACACCCAATTGTGAGAAGACGGAGTCGCCATCCTTCTAAGGCTGGGGGATGGGGCAATTCATTGTTCTCCCTGCGGCTCACAATCTTCTCCTCCGATGACCTTTCGTAGTACAGGGGACTTGAGGGGGGAGAAAGAGTGTGTTCACGGGTATGCGGAGGGCTCTTTGGATGCTCAGCCATTGTCGCAGTTTGGACAGCTAGTAGGCAGATGAATAAATGTCCAGGCTTTGACTCCACCCGTATTTGTTCACAATGAAGAGGATTACTATGGTTTATGAAGAGTATTTCGGGAGGTATCCATAAATATTCCCCGGGCCTTCGCTGACCACCAAATGCAGCGTACCTTCTTTACGGATGTGATCCGCGGGGTGGGGTTGCTGTCAAAACGGGCAAAAGGCGATCCCTGCAGCCTCCCACCAGAGATAAATCCCGACCCCTGCAGCCACCCACTAATGATGCGAATCCTGAAACAGAGTAAGTCCTAAAGGTTGGACTTAAGTTGTATGGAGTCGGGGCGGGGTCTGAAATTGGCTTTCTGCTGATGCAGGACTAGTCAGACCCCATTTCAATGATTAGTAGTAGGTAGTAGTGCCATATCAACCACAACAGCCAGACCGCAGGGATTTGGGGGAGTTTGCCTTGTGTCCAGTAAGTTACGACACGTGCGTAATACGTACTTCCTACCGACTATACGATAGACGACTTTGAGCTTTCAGACAACCTGCTAGAGCTTTTTTTCTTTTTCTTTTCTTTTCTTTTCTTTTCTTTTCATTTTTTACGTCCTAAGGGCGTAAAGAAGATTATGCCACGCATCAGATATAAGTCGTCTGAGTGAATAATCGTGAGACTCTACCGCACTTGATTCGAAAACAGTACCCCAGTCCCTAAGTGGTACACTAAACGATACAGCCAGCCTCTCAGTTAACACTCCTTCACCGTCACCAAGATACCTGGTGTGTCGCGCGCCTGCGCCCCTAGAATATAATCCCGGCTCACATCGATGTCACGCTCCCGTTGGACTGCTGAAACGTCAAAATCAAACTGCCGGAAAACTGCTGCGAGAATCAACACGAGCTCCGCACGAGCGAGGTTCATCCCAAGACACGAGCGTGTGCCCCGATTGAAGGGCACCAGGTATCGTTCCAATCTCTTACCATCGGGCCCCAGCCATCGCTCGGGGCGGAAAAGGTGCGGTTCGGGAAATATTGTTTCGTTGAGGTGAGTGAACATGGCGGTCATTCCCACGATCGTGTTAGTGGGGATCAAGGTTCCACGGCACTGAAGCGGCTGGTCGGGAAATTGGCGGCTAATCCGATGGGTGACAGGGTCACATAGACGCAGGCCCTCCTGGATCACGGCAGTTAGGTAGGGAAGCTGCTCAAGGGTGGTCAAGGTGGGAAACTGTTGGGGATCTGGGATGGTGGCCACGAGTTCGTCATGCAGCCGCTGTCTCGCTAATGCGTTCGCGGCAATATGATATGCCGTGCCACGCAACACATAGGCTCTATGGCCGGTTAACCATTGAAGCTTGACCACAATAGAGAATGCCAGGGGTCGAAAGGCTTACGTTGTTCCAGAGCCAGCTGTCACCAAGCTAAACGCTTCGTCACGCAACCGATCCCGCCGTAGCTCTTCTGGGGGAAGTTTGCTGTCTAGGAGTTCATGGAAGACAGTGCGATGGGCAGCATTCTTGTAGGCCGTATCCTTGCCATGTCGGATGGCCTCCACCTGCGCAGATAGACCCTGTCCCAATTGCTGTTAGCAGTTGTGTCTTGTTGAAATCCCGGTCGAGTGGTCTTACCCGACGGAAATCTAGAATATCCGCCATAGCCGGAGCAAGGATCTTATTCACCCGGTCCTACACAGTGAAGTTTACTTAGTGTATATCTCCATAACTCTAGAGCTGGGAAATCCTTACCGGCAGTGAATAGGTGAACCGCATTGCCCACGGGATATGGATATTTAGTAAGCTCACCTCTAAGAAACTATCTACGTCGTCGAATCCTTTGCGGCCAAAATCTGGCTGACTCACATTGTGTGGCTCATAGGCAAAGCAGTAGGCATTGATGATATCGAGGGTGACAGCGGCGTAGATATATTTCATATTCAGGATGTCGCCGGTCTGCGCGGCTTGTTGCAGACGCTCGCGTAGAATATCAATGGGCCGCCACATCATAGGAACGAGGTCATTGACGGATTTCTTGGAAAAGAAGGGATTCAGAGCGCTACGTCGCAGGCGGTGCAAGCTATGTGACTGGGTACCAATGGTCTGGACTTGTTACTCATACTGTGTCTACTGGTATCTCCTTTCGGGGGGGGGGGCTGTTCCAAAGGGGAGACGTACTGCTGGATACGGTCCAAAAGCCTCTGCGACGCGCAAGGGCTTCTCAGCGCGGCCATTAGTCTGGTTGAAGACCTGGTCGAAGAAATCGGGGTCATCGATATGGACCTCGTCAGGGTTAATGCGAATGACAGGACCTGTCGTCGTCAGTTTGGATTGCATACCTCGGTGCGGAAGTGAGATCGACACCCAATACATACCATATTTGCGATGCAAACTCTCAAGTTGGAAGGTGAACTGGCCACTCCGGTAGAGGTCATAGTACCATTCATAGAGATAGGTCACTTTGCCCAACGGGGGGCCGGGGATGTGCGCCAGCGGGTGGAAATAGATGCGGTAGATTATGAGGGAGATCAGGACCACCAGAGCCAGCGATAGTAACAGTAAGACATCCATGGTATCAGGTTTGCCTGGAGGGTAATGGTGATGCAGCACGGGGTGGAGACGGTCGCCTAGTACTACTTAGTAGTAGTTGTGTTAGCATCGAATATCTCAAAATTGAGGAGCGGTTATAAATAAATTAATCCCT
Source organism: Aspergillus bertholletiae (assembly GCA_009193595.1). Taxonomy (NCBI): domain Eukaryota; kingdom Fungi; phylum Ascomycota; class Eurotiomycetes; order Eurotiales; family Aspergillaceae; genus Aspergillus; species Aspergillus bertholletiae. The sequence continues at coordinate 31,034 of ML736346.1, read as the reverse complement.
TCTTTGTTTGAATCGCTGAATGGGAACTTACCAATTACTAAGTAATGATGGTGATGTGTGTGTGTGTGTGTGTGTGTGTGTGTGTGTCTCTCTCTCTCACTTGGCTGTCATATGGTGCGGTTATCGTTACATCTGGTTGCTCTCTTCGTACTACTAGGTAAGTATGGAGTACCCCGCCTAGTCATTGTATAGTAGTAGTACTATAGGGCTCCGCCGGTGCGTACTCCAATACGAAGCGTGGTGAGTGGGGGGAAGGAAACGGTCGCAATTTAACGTGCGGCCTCTCCCTGTAACCTAAATTTTAGGCTTTAGCCTGTCAGCCGAACAGGGATTCCCCTCCTTGTGGGTTCCCTCTTGATCAGCCTCGAGACCTACGGAGTGTACTCGTACTTGATACGTACCGGTAACAGCCCGGAATACCCTATGCCGAGCGCTTAGCAGTAAATTAGCAGCGACTAGTAACTTGGAACGGCGGCGACGACGCTGAACACAACATAGGTACCAGGCAACTGTCAACCTACTACGAAATAAAATACAACAGCCGACCGAGATCCCGTTCTTAGTATTGGTCCTGATTTCGATACTATTTCGTGAGGTACATCTGAACAAATGCCACTAATCAATCCTCCTCAATAGCTTCTTCAAATTGGCCCCCTTTCCTACTATCTCCAAGGGATTACGACATGGACGATTCCTAGTGGCTCATGACAGCCTAACTGAAATAACTCAGCCGCATGTTTAGTATCATTACGCTTTGCATTCCAATTTGGTACGTACGTGCCGTGGAGTGACAGTCATCTCCACCACCTATAAGCTGGATCGGCCCTCCTGATGGAAGGCTGGCACTTTGTAGCCGTGAGTCTTGGCCCACATCCACTCCTGCGCCTGTTGCACGGTGAACGGCACCAGCTCCTCCACCACCAACGGCTCCGCTGTTAGACCCCGCGCCCGGATGAACTGTGCACTCGAGGGTGGCCGCTCCCCTCGCCCAAATCGCACGATCGTCTGGGCCCATTCCGCCAGGATTTGCTTTGTCTGTGGGGCGGACCGGAAAACAAAGAAGAAAGTGTGGGGCATGCCCTCGTACTCGCGGAGAGTGATAGATCCGCCCGCGCGATGCACCTCCCGGGCCACCAGTCGCGATGAGTCGACGATCTGCTCCTGACCTGATCCTAGCCAAAGGGGACAGGCGCCTGTCCAGTCGTCTGCGGCTGCGGGGCTTGCCAGCGGATGCGCCAGCATACCTGCCTCGCAGTAGAGGTTGGCACGCGGTGGATGCGTGGGCCAGGCCGGGCAGGTCGGGAACGTCTTTTCGAGGTAGGGCAGCTTCTCAATCGGGGTGGGGAATATATCACAGTGGGCATTGCGCTCGTATGAAGGGAAGGTATTGCTGAGGTCGGCCACGGGACTAAGGAGGGACATCCCAGCCGGCACGACCGGTGCCTGCTGCGCCCCATGGAAAGTGATAGTGGCTCCCCGGCGCTGCAATCGGAGCAACACCTGAAGGAGACCAAGGGCTAGACAGGCGCCGGAGCTATCACCTGCGACTACAATCGAGGAGGCCGGCACAGCCTTGTGTGGGCTTCCCTCTGGGGGATTCAGCATGGTCAGATAGGCTTGGAAGGCGTCCAGAAAGGCGGCGGGGAAGGGATTCTGAGGAGCTAGTCGCTGTCGTACAAGCAGGACTTTGGCTCCTGTGGCCTGCGCCAACGAGGCGGCGTGTTTTCGATAGCTGGAGGGAGAGTTTAATCTGATGGAATAAATCAACCATTATCAGGAACGGTGCACTGGATACATAGATGGTAGAGGGAAATGGAAACACAAACACAAAGGAACCCCCGTAGAGATAGAGTACAGTCAAAGGGCTCTTAGTCTCTGCCATCAACTTCGCAAACTTCTCCTGCTCCCCAATTACAGGCTCTGGCGTGTCTTTCTGAACATTGCTGCGGTATCCTACCCACTCAAAGTCAAGTGGAGCTGATGCTGGCCGATCATAACGCACCTGGTGCTCGTTTGCCTCATCAATCAATTGCAGGAGCAGCTCGCGAGAGTTATCATCCGCCGGACTGGGGAGAGAGAACTTGCTGACCCAGAGAGGGCCTTTGATGGGATCGTTGCGGCAGGTAGCCTTTTGCTGGACGGAGATAGCGGTGGTGTGGGCGCCCTTGAGGTATTCAGCACGCACCTTCTGGGCAGCGGCCACCAGATGCTTGACATTCTGGAAGTCCATCCTGGTTAACTAGTAAACGTGATCTTCAATATTCAAGGACAGGGTAAGTGAGCAGAAAATGGAGATACTAATAAGTACCACGTTCAATTCGGTACATTACACGTGATTCGCTCTATTGACGTTATGTTGAGGGAAAGGAGGACGGGGTGGAGGACAGTGAAGGGTTCAGAGGAAAGTGAAGGGCAGTACACTAGTAGTGCTAGGTAACCTTAGGCGCCAACGTAATGCTTAGTAGCGCTCCAGGGTATGACTTAAAATCACGGGGTTGGTCTTTGAACCCCTCTCTTTCCATCGGTACTACAGGCCCCGAACGTTGGACAAAATGTCCCCGACTGCACCAGAATCAAGCGGCAAGCCCATGTTCTATTCACAATACTGCATTGCTACTAGTCGTATCAAGACTGTGCGGAGTAGTACTTGTGCTACTACTATTACTACTGAGGGAAGAATTCACCCCCACAAGTAAGAGGCGCAGGTCACGCAGCTCACGGTCTTAGGTAGTACTGAAAGAATGGCAAGTATTGGTCAGTCCAGAGATCGTGGGCTTCTGAGGCACTCAATCCAAAGGCAGGATTAATATAAAATACTATACTATTAGCACCGGTACGCGGCGTGGCCTATCACCTTCTCAGCTGAGCTTAGCGTGCAGTCCAAAGAACCGGTGTGTCTTTCCTAGTTAAGAGGAAAGAGGAGATCGATGTCTATATGAAACTATAGTATTAGTATCATCCGCCCCTCACCCCACGTTGGCCTCAACCTTGAATATCCAGGATCTATATACTCATATCACGTTCCATTAAGAAACATTGGCACATGAGACATGTGCCCCCAATTATGCACCAGCTGGGGTCATTGGCCACCCGTGGTTCTTCCTTAGTGGACTGCAAATAAGCCCGCTGAAGCGTTTCTGGAGAACAACCCAACCCACCAGGATTCCAAATGGGTCAGAATACAAAAACCAAAAATACAACACCGATATCGATGAACTTAGGCAGCATGACGAGGTACCGGCCGGAATTGTCACCCCCATTCCCTTCCAGAGAGTCATTGCATGCAGGGTACTGCTACCCACACCCTCCATCATCTCTCCAGTCATACAGGAGCACAATTTATCAAACCTAATATGCTCTGGTGCTTACCCCCTGTATCCATTGTGGCCAAATATCCCACACTTATAGGCATCCTCGTGCACTGATATATTTGTCCCGCGGCTGACTCGGGGGCTCGATTCTGAAATCCCTTTGTCAACAAAGAGCGGAAGCGTCTGCCGGGAAAGGAAATCCAAGACAGGTCACACAAGAAGCTAGAAAAGCACACCTCATCCTCACTATGGCTGACGTGGCTGTTGCAGCGGTAGCAGTGCCCCAAGCGTACAAGCTGGGGTTAGATCAGGTGGGCTATTCGACACTGGTTGCCTGCATCTTCTTCATCGTGCTATCCATTGCGGCGGTCGGTCTGCGCATCGGCACCCGGCGTATGCTGCGCAATCACTTGGGGCTGGACGACTGGTTAATCATCGCCAGTGTCTTCGTCTTTCTGGGTTTCTGCGGCGATGTTCTCGTAGGTGTCTACACCTGCGGAAGCGGGCAGGTATATCTGAACAAGCTAGAAGCCCAAGAGAAGCTGATCCAGTATATGAAATCGGAATACGCCATTCCGGCGCTCTATGCCATCGACGTGACCTTAGTTAAGATATCCATCCTCTGTTTCTACCATCGCCTCTTCTCTGTTGCTTCCTTCCGTCGGATCAACTACAGCGTGGGCATCTTCTGCCTCGCTTGGTTCGTGGCATCATTCATTGGAGATATGTTGTACTGTAGGCCCATCCGACAGTTCTGGGATCCCACAGCCGGCGGCTCTTGCTTCAACTTCGCCGTGTACTTCCTCGCCATGGAACTTATTGATTTACTCCTGGACGTGACCATTATCGCCCTGCCCCTTAAGACCATCTCTGGTTTGCATCTGTCACTGCGCAAGAAGCTCGCGTTGTTAGGAATTTTCTTACTCGGTGGCTTGTATGTCATCCATCTCAGCGCATGATTCTAAAATCTTCCCTACTAACATGAACAGTGTCATTGTAACTGGTGCAATCCGTATCGCCTACGTCTACAAACCGGGCGACCAACTCCGTACGTCTCTTGACATCATTCACTACCAAAAGCTAACACTTTATGCTCTCTAGTCTCACTTGCTCAGGCCTCCCTCTGGTCTGTCATCAACCTTGGAGTCGCTATTTTGTGTGCCTGTCTGCCCATCTATCGTCCCTGGCTCCCCAAGTTCGGTCAACTCAGCAGTATCTGGCGCAGTCACTCGGGCAAAACTTCCCACAGCGACAGTAGCCATGCCCCCACTGCCAATACGGGCAACTCGACGACGAAGAGCCAAAAGTCACAACCTCCCTACTACTACTACGAGGCAAATGATAGTCATGGTGACGTGGTGCCTTTGACCCGCATTGTGGCGAGCGATCATCGAGGTCCTGGGATTTCATTCCAAGGAATTCGCGTGCAGCAAGACGTCGAGATAGTTTAGGCCGAAAGTCAATGTCTGTAGATACTCATGCTGTAACAATTACTCTGATATGTTAATATTTGTTTTTCTTTCTAGGGGTCTATGGGTGTTTCAAGTGACTGTGACTGATCTAGACGGGATAAATGTAATGGATACCTGCTCACGTACAATGACTAAATTCCACAAACCCTACTTGCAAAGTTGGAAAAAAAAGAAAAGAAAAAAGAAGAAAAATAAGGAGTACCAGCCATAGGTACTACCTAGTGAATCAAGTGATTTACCTATTTGCCATGAATTCGGCATCCTATGAGCAAAAAATGCTTTTTTTTTAATTTTTATTTTTTCGCATGCGACGGCCCTAGTAAAATGGTGCCTAACCTTGGCCAAGTACTAAGTTAGTATAAAACAAAGCACCCCCGATCACCGAATCGAACTGTATGCTGAAGAAATGTCATGGCACCGGTATTGGTATATTACCGTATGGCAATTACTCCATACATTAGGTAACGTATAGTACAGGGAACTGTCGAAATTTCCCATTTAGTATCATAATACATCAAGTGATCGGCCTGCGGTCACTTGTTTAGTATTAACTCATCAACAGTGTTCCTAACGCCGAGCGATTCACTAAACCTCATGAGCCATGGCCCCATGGGTCTAGAACGGACGGCAACGTCGGCCCCGGTTAATACCTACCAGTCCCCACCACACACACCGAGTGCGTCACCCGTCAGCACCCGTGCCTATGACAGGGATCAAGCTGATGCAGTTGTTCAACTGCACTTGCTTATGGGTCCACTCGTTACAGGTGGGATTGAGTTCATAACCTGCATGGGATAGGACACTAAGTAACTGTACGACTCGTTAGGGGCCTTCGGGTGGTCCTGTTTTCCTGGAAGGTTGGAGATTATCGTGATGTGCGCTGGAGTCAACATTCCCTAGGGTCAGATTAGGCCAGGAGCAGGGATGGACATGATGATAGGTTGCTTCTTGTTGCCGAGTGTCTATTCTACTAATCATGACAAATGTTCCCTGCACTGCATTTAGTTAGGTCCGAAGCATAGAAACATCGAGACGACGCTCATACTTGAAGCATTTCATTTCTCATCTCATCTCTGACATATTGTGCCCTCAACTGTGTCGGATCTATCCTTGTTATGGTTCAAATGTTATGGCGAACTCGCTACACATCCGTATTGACAACGCCTACGATGGCGCTCCCCGTACGTTCTACCCTGTGGTTATTATTGGAGCCGGGGCATCAGGCATCGCAGCCGGATGTCGACTGAAGCAGAAGTGTGGCTGTGATCAATTTCGTATCTTCGATCGTCAGTCTGGCATTGGAGGTGAGTGTTCACAGGATATGCCCACCGAGTTCAAGACCTAGGCTCATGTGCAGGAACGTAGGGACGTGGTGGAGCAATCGGTATCCGGGCGTGGTACGTTGCTTTGGCTGTTGCATTGATTATGTGTGATATATACTAATCTTCATACCAGGCATGTGATGTGTAAGTCACGATAGCTGTCCGTAAGGAAGATTCTTATGTGTGGATCTTGATAGACCGGCATTCTTTTACTCTTTCTCCTTTGCGCCAAACTATCTCTCAAAGACTATTTTTCCCTCCGGTCGAGACTATGTCGACTATCTGTACAATGTGGTGGAGCGCATGGGAATCGCTGACAAAATTCAGCTCAACACCGAAGTCATGTCGCTGGAGTGGATTGAAACGGACGCAGAATGGGAGGTATATATTTCTAAAGTCCATGTTCAAGACCCACGGGGTAAGAAAGCTGAAGCTTTTGAAATCGTCCGGGCCAAGGTAGTGATCAGCGCCGTGGGCGTACTGGTCGAGCCATCAGAGTGGCCGTCCGGCGTGGCTAGCCGCGATGCCTACACCGGGCAGTTGCTGCACTCCGCACAATGGCCGAACAAAAACAACCTTGATGGTCAAGATGTTGTGCTCGTCGGATCGGGCTGCAGTGCGGCTCAGATTGCTCCCGCTCTATTACAGACCAAAGTCAAATCGCTGACCCAGATCATGCGTACCCCGCCGTGGCTTGTGCCGCGTGTGGAGGAACCTGGTGGAAGGGATGCATATGCCAAGTGGGCACCACGCATCTATCGCACGATCCCTGGGCTGGGATATACTGTGCGCATACTGCTCTGCAGTGTATCAGAGCTACTGTGGTACGCAGCCTTTCAGCGGCCCAATGGGTCTCTAGGGAGGCAAGAGGAGGCGTCGTGTCTTGCCCATATGCGTGCCCTTGCACCCGTCGCATATCATGACCAACTGACGCCAACTTACCGGCTAGGGTGCAAACGACGTATATATGACAATGACTGGCTGCGGGGGATGCACGATCCGCGCTTCGTGCTCGAGGCACGACCCTGGCGCAGCGCAGCCGATACTTCCATTACCGTGGGCGATGGGAACAGCGCCAAAACCTACCGCGCTGACACACTCATTCTTGCGACGGGTTTTGAGGCTACTCAGTTTCTGCAACCGATCTCTGTCGTGGGACGACACGGTCTTTCCCTACACGGGCTGTGGGCAACCCGTGGTGGCCCACACGCCTATCTGGGTACGGCGGTGGACGGATTCCCAAATCTTTTCTTAATTTTAGGACCGAACACATTTGCAGGTCATACATCCGTCATGATGGCGATTGAGAACAGTGTGGATTATGCAATGCGACTTATTTCCCCAGTTTTGGATGGCCAGGTCGAGAGTACTGAGCCCAAGACTATCGCGGTCCAAACCTGGCTGGCTGGTATACGGCGCGACATGGAGAGCACAGTATTTGCGAGCTGTCAGAGCTGGTACAATGGTGGCGGTGGGTACAACTCAGTAATGTATCCGTATGTTACCCTCTATTCTTCCCTTCCAGTTACCTATTGCGAAGTGAAGCTAATATTACGTAGTCGCTCCCAGCTAGACTTCTACCTGCGATGTCGGTTCCCTCGGCTGTCTGACTGGAACTGCGTACTGACCCCCGGGGGTCGGAAACGACAACTGCGGCGTCGGGCGAAAAGAGTGGTGATAGTGGGGACATTGACTTGCGCCCTTGTTTTTTACCGAGTCGTGTGGAAGTATGCCATGGACAGTGGGATGGTTGATTTAGTAGCTGACGTGGCAATGGACATGATGAGTCTCATCGCTCGAGCTGTGCAGGAGACTCATGGGTGGCTTCTTCAACATACCCCCCAGATTTGGTAGGAGGCATAAAGGAAACAATGCGTATACCTGCGATATCAAGACGTACAAGACATCTCAGTGGAATTTACGTTCAGGGCACAACCAGATTTACTTTTGTAGGCATGGCATACAGCAAGGATCAGATAGTGTTGTTAAGTCTTGCCATCCGATATATGCTTTGGATATCAATCAATCGCATCACTGATTTTTTAGTTTCTGGCAGAAACCCAAGGTCTAATAAAACATGGTAACAAAAATGAAATCTGGTCAACGCAGGGTCAAGGCCCGGCAGAAGTCTTGCGGGGGCCGTTCTAGAGGCTACACGCCCCCAGACTCATACCTAGTGATCCCCTCCACGGGGCTCCCTCTTTTTTCCCCAATAGTCTATACCTAATGATGATCTTATGCTCTCATTATTTACTATCCTCACTAGAAAGGGCCTGACGCCAACCTTCATGGTTTTATGGCTCGGACTTCCGAACGAAATTGGCAACCAAATGATCCGCGGTTCCACTTTCCTCATGCATTTGATTTCTCCCAGTCATTGCCCGGCGATGGAAGGAGTCGTGGAGTATCGGTGGAGGACGATGTATTCGTATTCGTCATGAGCAATTTAAAAGAAAAGCGCCAACCGAAGTCCTACATATAATAGTGTGCTTATGGTATGCATTGCCCATCACCTCGTCTCAAACCAAAATATTTCTTAACATCGGACCTACCGGCAGAAAAATGACAATGGTTACATCCGGCCCCGGCGAAAATCAGCTAACGACACTGCGGTCGCTGCTACGTGGCGACGAAATAATTACCCCAGACTCCCCGGATTACCGACCGCACATTCAGACTTGGGCGTCACAAAAGCAACTGAACCCTCGACTGGTAGTTCGGCCTGCCTCGGTCGAGTCTCTGAGTAAGGCAATTGCTTACCTATACTCCTCGAGTTTGGATTTTGCTATTTATGGGCGTGGCTTTATGTCTGCATCCGCAAAGGATGTCCTCGTGAATACTTCGTCCTTTGATGACTTCCACTTCGATAGGCATTCTGAATTAGTGACCATTGGTGCCGGGCAGACATGGCAGGAGGTCTATCATAAATTGCAAGAGGCCGCGCCAGGCTTTGCAAGTGAGATTACCCGTCCCAGATTCACTTGAAGAGTTCGAGACTGACATAATTTGTACAAGTCGTTGGGGCTCGCACCCCCTGTGTAGGGGTAGCAGGCGCCATTCTCAATGGGGGCTTTTCATGGCTCTCTGGGGAATATGGTTGTATCTCTGACCCGGCAAACATGTTGGATGCGAAGGTGGTCAAGTATGACGGCTCGGTTGTGTGGGCCTCACGGGAGCCGGAGCTGCTGTGGGCTCTCCGTGGCGGTGGAGGTGGCTTTGGCGGTAGGTGATATTCAAAGGTCGCCTGTAACCGTCTAGAAATATATGGTTCTAATGCAGATAATCAAAGTGGTGGTACAAGTTGTGCTCCGAGCTTTCCCATATCCGCAGAATATCTGGGCGGGTCCGATTATGATCCCCCGACAGCAGCTCCAACTGGTGGCGGAGAGGATTGCGAGGTTCTTTTCCGAGCCAGTGGATCCGAAGATTGGCATGTTTTTGTACTTTGTCAAGAAAGATCTGTTAGCATCTCTGGGAGCGGACTCGGGTATGCTAGTGATTCATGCATTCGACGCCCATGGCGAAGCCCACGGGCGGGCCAGCTTCCAATGGGCATTAGACATCCCCGGAGCTGTTGATCGAACGAAAATAACAACCCTAGCAGGAGTTGCAGAACTACAAAGTGAGATCGTGAAATCTATATTCCTGGGCACTTTTTATAGGGCTAATGACCTATCTAGGCAAGATGGATACAGTTAAAGGCTCGATGAAACAATTTTGGGCACCTTTACTACTACGTGAAATCTCGGAGAAGACCATTATCAAAGCAATCCAATGGTCTGAGGATATTGAACGACTGGACAAGTCGCTCGGCGATTGCACTTCTCTAGCCTTCGAGCTGTTAAGTTCAGTAAGCGGAATCCGTCGCACATTTACATATTGAAACCCAGTTAATTCCCATATCCCATTTAGAGTGACCCGGCCGGATCCATATCAAGCTGTGCTTGGCCACGCCCCCTTGGTGCGAAGCATATTCTACTCCTCGGTACTGGATGCCCTTCTGGCGACGGGCCAGACAAAGAGAAAGCCGCCCGAGACCTCGCCATTGAGGCAGCGTCCAAGGTACTGGGAGAGGGTGCAGAGGTGCATTACCTACCCAATGGTTTCGAGGACTTTCAAGACCCCAGGAAGGTATGGTTGAATCCAGTCCAACTCTCCATTCAGCTTCTGATTCACAGGTAGATCTGGGGGGCCCACTTCGATCAACTGCAGGCTTTGAGGAGGCGATATGACCCCTACAGCAGATTCAAAGCGTCGATCGATATATAGATGCAGATTAAATGCGGCATCCGTTTGGATATCATCTGGTAGCTTCCGTATGAGTGTAGTCCGCATAACTTGTGGGAAGATGAATCCATAAGGAAAGAAAAGAAAGTGAAATGGATCTCTGAGGGAATCTTTTGTCTGGTGACTGTAGCTATTCTCGACTAGGAGTAATCGCCAAGGGGCCTCGAGCAAGAGAAGTACGCGAAAGTATACAAACACGTCGTTACATTTACAAATACAGTTGGTGGTGAGAATCCGAAATATTAAGTGTTCTCTATAATGGAGATGAAAAAATCAAGTGCCGAAGGAAGAGAACATGGGCCACTTCCTCCCACAATAAGATTCAAATGTTGTATAATGGACTGTAGCGTATTAGGCCTCCCAATGCTTATATTACTGGATCATGATCAATTCCCGCTGGTATTCCCAGCATTAGGCCGCCGATAAGCATCTCAAGATGGAACCGCAATGTCAACCCATGGCCACTTCAAGGCTCGAACCAGGTTTCCAGAACGCGGGGTCCGCAAACAGCTCTACAATTGGATGGATAAGAAGAGTTCTCTTCCATGGCACACTCTCAACACGAAGCACCCAATACAATGAGGGACGAGATCATGTATGAATATCACAAATAAGCCCCAGAATAACATGAACACTCGCGCTCAATCCGCAGGTGAGGATGATGGTATTCGAAACCTTGGGCTCTCTCATTCCCAGTGAGCGCTGAGCTGGAAACGTGCGGAAATCCGATACTTTCGGGGCAAAACGACCCACTCCTTCAATATGGATATAGGTCAATTTGCAAGGCTCCACCGTGTATATAGCTCTTCGGAGATCCGAGATGATCTGATATGTTTGCTGGTAGTATGAGGCTAGTCGCTATTACATTGCCTTTGTGTAGTATGTATTACTATCGTTGTCGATATGTCATGGAATATGGAGTAGAGTGGGGACTTGAGGAAGTACTACAAGAAAATCAAATGAATCAATTGGTCACTGGCAGTTTTCCCTTGTCATTTTGCTATTAGGTGCAAAATCGCCGACGATACGACACAGGGTATGGAGTACTAACTACAAAGTGTCTCACTGTGGGCGTAGCTATGATCAAGGTAAATCACTTAGTTATTACTCTCGTGTGTCATTGTAGCTATAAAGTATACTCAACAGATCGGCTATCGCGAGAAGAGTAAATAAATACATAAGTAAAAAAGCTCAGGACACACTCTTCCCAGATATGCGAAGTACTAAAAGGACCTAGCATGAATTCTATTCCTAGGCATAACCTGTTCAGGAAAGGCAACAACTCATCATGAGAAGGTCCGTGTGTTAGAGAGAGACTATTTCCGTAACATAATGGAATTCCAAGTACCAGCAAAATTCAATATTCATCTTGGGAGTTCGTTACGTTGCATTATATTTTTATTGGTCATTATTATACCTCATTACTAACTACTACTTAGTGCTAAGTAGTAGTATCCGCAAGGACTGGACTCATGCGTCCTTGAACTGTCGGGTTAATACTACGACTAGTAACTACTAGTTAGTAGTACTTGCAGCTGTACTGCACCTAAGTGCTACTAACAACGAAACTCCTCTGCTTCGGAAGTCCGGCCACGAGAGGGATAGCGCCGCCTCCCGATTGTTGTTATTGTTGTTGTTGTTGTTGTTTTTCTTGGGTTTGTGCTTGATTCTCGAAGGCCATTAGTTAGAGCTGTCATTGCCTGATGTGGAGTATTTACTACCTTAGTACCTACTACTAGGTACTAGACTGTACTTTCCCAATGTAGTCCTACTTCACGGGGTTTACTCTCTCTCTCTCTCTCTTACTCTCTCTTACTCTGGCTGTTTTTTCAAATCGTGCGTGGGATAGGTGTCTAGACCAGACTGCTACTTAACTTTTACTAAGTACTCCGTATACTCCGTAGGAAGCTAGGTAGTCCTTAAACTGTATATCAAAGGCCCATTAAAGCGATCTAGGTAACGGTAACTATCTGTGACCGCACTAATAAGTCGTAGCCGTAGCTTCTGAGCTCTCCAGCCAACTGAACGATTTCCATGGAGACCCAACCTCATGGAATGTATCCTGGCATCCAAATTTGGACCATCCCTCTTTTGGTAAGAATCGTTTTCCCCGGCGCCCACTAGCCCCGTTTTGGTTATATCACCCAGATACGGTTAGCGTATGGCTTGAGAGTACGGGGAACGCCCTGGAGTTCCCACATCCCTATGGTTGAGATCTATCTACGTAATAGTACTCCATATATGGATATTGATGTCAAGCTTATATATATGACCCCGCATGATAGGTGAAGAGATAGACGTCTATATAGAGCTAACACACTAACTCAATGGTTCTACAGTGAGAGACCTGCGTAAATCGTATTTTTTGTCTCATGGAAAATTGATCACGTGGGCCTGGTCTTTTCTCCAATACTGTCCGTTTAGGAAGCGCTAAACGAGAGTATCGATGAGAGGACGATGAACGCACAATAATTTGCAAAATTGGTAATTGGCAGATTGCCCCGGGTAGAGTTTTCTTGAGAGTCGCAGACTGACGATGCAAGGCTCCTCTGGGGGCTAGCCTAGCATGGCCATGCGATGTGAATCGATCCAACCGAGCAGCTTATCCAATCTCGCAGCGGGGAAACTGGTCACCTCAACTCTGGGGTTGCTGGGTTGTAGAGCATGGAAGTCTGATATGCGCCTCATTCTGATAAGATGTGTTTTGTTGTTCAACATTCTGAGGCAGCAGGAGAGTATTTGTCGCTCCGCTTCATCACCCACACGGTAGGGACATCTCTAGCCATTAGGATTCAAGAAATTGAAATCCCAGACGTTCATATAAATTCGTTCCCATCCAAGGCCGATAGTCAATGGGCCATTCGAAGCAAATCCCATTTGAGCGTATGATGATCTATAGCGAAGTCAGTGAGCAGGGATAGGTAGTAGTTTCACTGGGTAGACCTGGGAGAGGCGATAAAAGACACCCAAAGCCCCGACACCGATCGTGAACGAAAGTAAAATACAACTTCCAACACATACTTCAGCGAGGAAGTATGGTTGCGTTCCATGTGTTGTCATTTAAGGCGAAAGTGACGACGACATGAAATCCTGAAGCAGTTTAGCGCGTGATCCGTGATGCAGGTGATCCTGAACTAGTTCCTAGTACAAGGAATTGATCTTATCGGCGCGATATCGAACGAGGCGGAGTCCCTCTTCGTCTTCTCCTCCTGTTACGTACTAAGTCACGCCCCTCTCTTTGCTTTTGTCTTTTCCTCCCCTCGCTGCCTCTTCTCCCCTGCTTTTGACGGGGCCTGAAAAGCCTTTATATGGAGCGCGCAATAAAGTGCTTCTACAGGTCTCTCGCTACCTTCCCTCCGCATCTCCGCCTTTCATCTCATCATAGCCGTCAAAGTCTATGTTGCGGCCTCTCAACCGGTCGCGATCTTCTCGGCCGCCCTTAGCGCCAACGAGTTCCTTCGCCTCGACCTTGGATCATCTTTGTGTATACTGTGCGACCACGATCGAACTCGCAAACCGGTGTCGGATACCTGCATAAGGGACTTGCATCATGGCCTCCAACGCCGCCATGCTGTTGGACCCACGGGCCCACAGAAAACAGCTACAAAACGAGGGTAACGACCCAGAACCTGCTTCTCCTTCCTCATACAATCACTGCGACATCACGGTGGGCGCAGATTATGAGCACTTTTGCTTTCCCTCGTCGTCCAGAGATTGCCCCTCTCCTCCCCAGGATCCCATTTTTTTGAACCCTATCCCTGCCCATACCGAAGGCTCATTTTTCCACGAGACAGGCTCCCAGAACTCAGGCTACTCGACTCCTTCCGCGGCACCGGCGGGTACAACTTCCGCGGCACACCGTCTTCTCAACCCGCAGCGTCGACAGTCTTCCAATAAAGGCAGCCCGAAATCAAGATCACGACCACGACCAGTTTCCTCGAACGGTGGTGATAATGCAAATGCAACTCCGCCACGCAGCGACAAGAATGAACCGGATGTGGATGTGGCATTCACAAGCGTGCAGGACGAAATCAGTAATGAGAAGCGGAATTCCGATTATATTGATGAACTGCGCCATGGGAATCTCATCGAGAATATGTATGGTGTCGAAAGACGGGTAAGCCAGCCATACAAGAAGATAAAGATGGAGAAAGATTTGGCCCAGAACGGAAAAAGGGTGATATATACATCGGCTGGGGCCACCGGGTTGGGTGAATGGGCGAAGGACGGCGACGAGAAGTCGAATTCTTCCACCCCCATCACTCCAAACGTCGTTGACTTGACGATCGGTGAGAAAAACTCTTTTTCTTTCCCCGAATGCAATATCATTGCTAATTACTGTTGTAGATTCCTCCGCAGGGGCAACTGATGATGATGATCTACAGGTCACGGGTTCAAACAATCTCAGTATCCAGAGAGTGTGCTATGGCAAGCTAGAAAACGCAATGGTGCAAGCAATGATAGTCCCCAAACCTGCAGCTCAAACCATTTTTGGAGACTCGGCACACGATTGGCCCTCAATCAAATTAGGAGTGCATCGACAAACCGCTCAAGGCAATAATCGGATTGAGGTTTCAGACCCTCATGGGAAAATATTTGGAGCGGTAGACGCAAAGACCGCTGCGGTGATTGCCCCTCTTCTCGATTCGCCTGCTCTTAAGGTTGACGTTACCGCTCGGTTGGACGTTCGACGGAGACTGACCAACGAATGGCCATGGGCGCCTTGCTCGGCCCTGTATCGAGCGTCTATCAACCTGTACGGCCTTCGGAAGGATGCCGAACTCGTCGGAAAGCACCTTGGTCAGAATAACGTTTGGCTTGGTACCCCGTTTTCTGTAGAGCAAGGCGTCCCTGTGTTCAATCCACACGCTGAGAGAAGGCGCGCCCAAGCGGCCGCGTCCCTTTTACCCAACGCAGCTGCGAGAGGCCGATCAACCGTCAACTACGAAGTCCGCACAGCAGAGGAGGTCAACGATGCAGTGATGAAGATGTTCGATCAACTTCAGAGCGCTGAAAACATACCCGAACTGGAATCTCCTTCGCTTTTATCAACTCCGTTGCTCCGCCACCAGAAACAGGCGCTTTGGTTCATGACCGAAAAGGAAAAGCCTCGTCAGTTTGGGCCTCGAGAGGAAGATAATAACTCACTTTGGAGGTTGGAGCATCGTTCAAATGGAGCAAGACGGTATCGAGAAATTATTAGCGGGCTCGTACGTGATGACGAACCTCCACAGAGCCTAGGCGGCCTTTTGGCAGATATGATGGGTCTCGGGAAAACTTTGAGCATCCTGTCTCTCGTCGTGTCCTCTTTGGGAGACGCCGGCGAGTGGGCTAATATGGCACCTCATTCAGATCTGATTCGAAACCAACCGGGCATCCGCAACACTAAAACAACACTTCTAGTAGCCCCTCTGAGTGCTGTTAACAATTGGACATTCCAGGTCAAGGAGCATCTAAAAGAAAACGCCATATCTTACCATGTATTTCACGGGCAATCAAGAATCACCGATGTGGAAGAGCTGTCTAAATATGACCTAGTTATCACGACATACAGCATTATTCTCAGTGAGCTTTCGGGGAGGGGGGCTAAACGAAGTGGGAGCCCTGGAAGCCCGTTAACCAAGATGAATATGTTTCGGATTGTTCTAGACGAAGCGCATACTATACGGGAGCAGAGTGCCGCACAGACGCAGGCTATCTTCAAACTGAACTCTCAACGCAAGTGGTCTGTAACTGGTACACCCATTCAAAATCGCCTGGAGGACCTTTTCTCGGTGACCAAGTTCCTTGGTTTAAATCCCTACGACGACCGAGGACAGTTTGGGATGCACATTCTAAGTCGATTTAAGACGGGAGATGCTACAGTCCTAGCAAGTTTGCGAGTGCTAGTAGACTCATTTACACTGCGCCGTGTCAAGGACAAGATTGATATCCCTACCCGGCACGACAAGATCATAACGCTCAGTTTCTCAGAGAAGGAGAGGCAGCTGCATGAATTCTTCCGACGAGAGTCAAACGTGATGATGAAGGTAATTGCTGGCGAGGATAAGACAGCACTGAAAGGTCGGATGTATCACCATATCCTAAAGGCGATGGTAATTTTACGCCAAGTCAGTGCCCATGGCAAAGAGCTTCTCGACAGTAATGATCGCGCAAGAATTAAGGGGTTGAGCGTCCATGACGCCATCGACCTCGAAGAAGGCGGGAACGATACACCGGATCTGGTAGATAAGAAAGCGTACGAGATGTTCACCTTAATGCAAGAGTCCTCGGCAGATTTGTGTGCCGTATGTGGCAAGCGCCTCGAGGATCCAAGTACTGATTCGGGTACTGCGGACCGCCAAGTACCGATGGCGATCATACTTCCTTGCTTTGATGTACTTTGCCCCGAGTGTTTCTCCGGTTGTAAACAGGCATTTGACAGCCAAACCGGGCCGTCGGTTCATGACATCAAATGCCAGGTCTGCGATGGATGGATTCCTGTTTCATATTCCACCATCACCCCTGCAGGGCTACAGGACTATATGATGGGCCAGGCGCAGGCCAAGCAGAACAGGAAACAAGCAAAGACACTGGGAGAGTACGAAGGCCCGCATACGAAAACCAAGGCGCTGATTGCATATCTATTAGAGGCGGTGGAGGAGAGCCAGGGTTTAGTAGACGAACCTCCTATCAAGAGTGTGGTGTTTTCTGCATGGACGTCGCATCTAGACTTGATCGAGATTGCGCTGAAAGACAACGGCATCACGAGCTTTACCCGTCTAGACGGGACGATGACTCTGTCAGCCCGTCAAAAGGCCCTTCATGAGTTTCATGATAATAACAACATCACTATCCTCCTAGCAACCATCGGAGCTGGTGGCGTCGGTCTCAACTTGACCGCTGCATCACGAGTCTATATCATGGAACCACAATACAACCCCGCGGCCGTGGCACAAGCAGTTGATCGAGTGCATCGAATTGGACAGACGCGCGAAGTGACTACAGTACAGTTCCTGATGAAGGATAGTATCGAAGAGAAGATCTTCGAGCTGGCCAAGAAGAAGCAGCAGTTGGCCGACATGAGCATGAACCAGAGGAAGCTTGATAAGAGAGAGGTGCAAGAACAACGGATGCGTGAATATCGAAGTTTGTTCAAATGATGTTAATACCCTGTTTTCGCGACTTCCTTATTTTTTTTTTTTTTCGCCAATCTTCTCTCATTTGTTTTTCTTTTTGCTTTTCCTACCTGCGTCCACCTTGATGCACACACCATAGAGACGGACACTGCAATTGATACACACATGGATAATACCTGATACCCAATCATTTACACCCGGCGTTAATATATCCCCTGTGGCTTTACTTTTGCTTTTGCGGGCGCCGGCGATGAACACAAACGATTTATACAGCACTGGTGATACACAGATAAATGCAGTCCCAAGAATTTGCTCTTTCCATCAATTTTTTCTGCGATAGCTATAAATATTGGGGCCAGAATTAGGTTCTGGGGTTGTAAACAAGGAGGCTTCTATGCCTCTAGTAGCTCGGTGGCTAAGCCGTACACGGGGATATGTATATTCCACTCGGATCTTACACATGGCATTATGAATAACAAGATGATAATATGATAATGCACAGGGAGTAGTAGTTAAAAACATCTTGACTGCGTGTTTACATACATCGAAACCATAGAGTCAAATGCTAGCTACTATGGAATAGGATTTAGTTTTTTTTTTTTTTTAAAAAAAAAAAAAAAGAGCAAAATATAGCACCGAGATCTCAGAGAGAGGTTAAATGAAAACCAAAAAAAGACATGACAAGGACGGGATTCGAACCCGCGAAGTTTCCCACTGGTGTTTGGTGTAAACCTAAAACCAGCGCCATAACCACTCGGCCACCTTGCCTTGTAGTGATATTGGATGCTCTCCTGATTCGATAGAACATCATAGTAGAAGTAATCCTAAACACCATACTTCCCAACCCCAAGTCATTTGTTGGTAAGTTTCTAGCCACAACAAATCCTGATATTCTCTGTATTATACTCATCTAATAGTCCATTCATTAGTTACCATATAGTCCTACTTATACTGTTTATGGTAATATAGCCCCTTGTCATGCAGGGTGCTGTGGGGTGCTTGTCATTATACCGCTATTAGTTATTGGCTTTATATATAAGTTGTATACATTTGAAGTACTTGGAGAGTGGTTACGTCTCGTACTTGTTTAGGAGAAAAGCCACCTCCAACATAAATAGTCACTGCTATATCCAACATTCTAATATTTACCCACGTCTATAGTCTAGGGACAACCCAGACTACAGGGACACTTGTATTTATGACCTGTTCTTACCACTCCGAAGAGGACCATGCCCTGCTACACCTAGCTTCTTCCCCCACCAACTGCTCCGGATACAGTACTCTGAGCTGGGAGATGTTTTGTGTCCATGTTTCCTTCAACATGGAGAGCTCAGGGTACACGGAACTAGTCTTCGATGAAATAGAAGACTACCGCACGTTTTCGATGTTAACTCCCGTCAATGGTGATCACGGTACGGAGTACCGTTAGATGAATTAAAGGACGAAGTAAAGCGAGTATGAACGAGTATTTTTTTTTGCCCCCACTGAAGTAGGATATAGGTGAGGAAGGAAGACGTACCTGCTCGTATGGTCACAGATGCCAATTCTCTGTCCCTGGTGTGATGTACATGGAAATAATATATCTACACACACACATATATAATGTTGAGACACTCCATTAGGGGTAAGACAGAGAAGACAGAACCTCAATATGGATCCCACCCCCTTTGCTCGGGCCAGGACACTGGGTAGTTCCGACATTCTCGTCAGACCGAGACTCAGATAGTGTAGTAGCCTCTACAAAGGATTTAACTCGGTCGATTATGCCAAGGGAGGGAGGTTTGAAGAGTAATCCATGACATGATGAAGAACGACAATAGCTGATCGAATCCCAGGATATTTGTTCAGAGAAACACCGAGAAGACCAGAATCAGTACTTTCATGTACTTCCACGGCTAGTGCCAGCCATCACAATGGTGGCCAATACCATCGGCATAATATCTAGGACCAGAGTTCAAACCACCCCTGCGCGCGCATAGCAGCATGCAGCATGGCTTTTTGGGACTGATCCAGGTATATATTCTGTAGGGAATATAGGACTATAAATGTTACGGGTACGGGTATTGTGATGGCAATGTCTACTGAGCCTTTAAGCCGACGGTGATGATGTATCCGGGAAGACAAAGAACGGGAAATTGAAGGGGTTATACTCTTCTTGATTATTGTTATTAGCAACTAGGGATTCTTGCTGCAATAACAAATGCGCTTCGATGTCTCCTAGGATGGTCTTCAGTGACGTTGTCTTGCTTGAACCTACAGGACCGATTACTCGTCGTCTCGCGAGAGATTTATGGACTTTTCCGTCGGGATTTATGGGCCCCAGTAATTTGAGGAAGATGAGCCAGAATTAACTCTCTTAGCTGGCGAATCTATCCAATATCTAGGTGTCATTACTGAGCCAGCAAAAAAAAAAAAAAGGATATTTGAACTGAGTAGCCCACGTTCTTGAAGACTAAGCAAAAAAACTTGCATGCATATATCGATCGAATCCAGAGCCCTCGTGTTAAATATGATAGGTCATGGCACGTTCCTCGCACGTTGGCTTATTTGTGGGTCTGCATATGCATGTAGAGGATACTTTATGTGTTTCATATTCTGGATGGCATATCGTAGTATATGCATCTATCGTCATTTGAAGTTTGTTTATTATGTTTTTCATATTGCATATTCTAACGCTGCTGGGTGAATCTACATAAGCGAATTTCAAATAATGCCATCCTCTCGGGCCAAAATATAGTATTACGGGAGGAGTGACATCAAGTCTATATACAAACATGGAGGCGAATTTTTCCCACCCAAGGCTGCACCCTGCAGCAACAAGGACTCCTCATGCCGTTTGACATAACACGCTAAATTAAAAGATGATATCAAGATCATGATGACAGATGAAGAGAAGAAAAAGAGACCCTCAAGGCTAAATCAAATGACAAAGGGCGACATGAGACCATGGCATATCGACGTTCGTTCAACACCAGGTGAAGACTGGATTCTTGCTCTTCACAGCTTCCAATCGCTCAACGATAACTTTGCGCTGATTACCCTCCATCCCTTCCGCAGCAGCATACCCAAGGTCTCCTTCGAGATCGTCGCTACTCCAGATCAGCTGTGCTTGACCGCGTCCACTGGATATCGAACTATGCTTTTGATGCTTGTTTCCCGGCCGAGGGGGAAGCGAAGGCCAGCTGTGGTCCACATTTTTCCCGTGAACAACGCTATCAATGCCATCCAAACTGACCCGGTAGTCGCCAATAGTGGCAGGGCTCCCATTCGGGATTCTTCGTGTACTAGACTCTTGAGGTCGGCCACGGGACAATTCAAATCGGTTGGGGTTGGGCAATTCATTCGGTGATGATCCAAGACCTAGGAGGTCGTTCTCGGGACCGGTCCCTAGCGACATGGACGCACCGATATCCATCTCTTCGTGATCGGGGTCATAGTCGTAGTTCTCATAGCTCTTCACCTTACGTTTCTGGGCTTCGGTTGATGGTCCGCGAAGAGGGATAGCAACCGGAACGTCCACGAGATCATCCCAGACGCACACTCGAGTTCTTCGAGTGAGCTCTAGGGGCCCATGATCAGGCTGCTTCAGTGTTTCCACCACGTTCCAAGCCTGTCCTTTCATGACTGCGATTTGTCTCGCAAACATACTCTCCTTGAAGTCATCATCCTGGGAAAATACGCGCCGAAGAGCCATCTGCGTACCGCTCCACCAGGATGTGGAAGTCAACAGCGGTAAGAAATGGTCCCGAGTCTTCTGAGAGAAGGGTTGTCCGATCAAGGAAACCGGAAGGAACAGCCAGCCGAATGGAAAGCTTCGCCACTAGAAGATGTGAGTAACTTGATGCAACCAGGAGAATCCGCAATTGACTTACAGCATCGGGATGTTTCCAGGGCCAGGACAAACTGTTATCGATAGCTCCGATCTGAATAGACGCTTGGGGCTCTGACGAGTTCAGAGGAGTACCAGTACGACTCACTGCCACCATCGCCTCGCGTCGCCTATAGGGAAGAGGGGCAGAGCCTGTGCGCTCCGAATTGACAGAAACGGGGCGAGCGGGAGGTAGATGGTCATCGTCGTCGTCATCCTGCTGAGTCCCGTTGGGCTTCGGCGGATCGACGACAATCGACACTTCTTCGGTGTTCCAATCGATTTTGATCATCCAGTTATCCAACCCGCGGTCAGTATTGCGCATAATATAATCCAAAATCACCAACTTCTCCAACTCCTCGCGGAATGACTGTTTGATGCCTTCGGTCCAGTAGAACCGCCGCTCCCTACTCTCCTCCCTTGGCGATGGGGCCTGTATATCTCCGTTCTCAAGATCCTCCTCATCTTCATCATCAGACTGCATCCCGGAAGGACGGCAAGCCTCGTTCCAAGGCCGCCTTTTGCGCTTCGGGGCATCTTCGGCGCGAAAGCCAGTATTGGTCTGGTCCGGCCAAGGATGGTCTCGTAGGAAGAGATTCGCATCCTTGTAGCCCTTGAGGAAAACCTGAAAGCTACCCGCTTTAGGAGGAAGGGGCCGCTTTCCCATCCATGCCTTTCTCCGGTCCCAGAAATCGTAGTAAAATGATTTCGAGGACAGCCACACGATATCGGTGTAGGGGACAAGGTTCGTGCGTAGACGCGAGTCGAGGACATAAGCGGCTGCTTCCGAGACATAGGATAGGTTAGGAATCAGACAGGCTCGACCAAAGAAGCATGGGAACAGGTTTCGATGGATCCATTTCGTCCACTTGGGATTGCGGGACGCATAGGGCTCCTCGTCTTTGGGTTTAAAGACCCCGACGACTTTGCCCTCGCCATTGCGCGCAAAGTAACTGCCGGAGCTTCCCTGAGAAATCATCCGAGGGTGCATCCCCATCCGTATCGCCGAGTGGACACTTTCTACAATGTCCTCAAATTCCTCACGAGCTCTTCGCGCCGCGCCTTCAATTTCATCCGACTCAAGCTCTTCGGCGGAGATCGGTCTAACGCCATTCGGGGGTTGGAATACGGAGTGGTAGATTTCAAGCTTTTCTTCCTCCAAAGTCTTCCCCTTGACTTTGTTAATCTTGAACTTGGAGGCGATCTCTTCGGCCCACCGCTCGAGTCGCGCATTGATGGCCTTGATATCTACCCCAGAGTTCCTCCGGACTCGGCGATGGTAACCACTCGGTCTTCGACGATGTCCTGGGGGCGAAGACAAAATGGACGCATCCATTTGCGCGTGGGAGGAGATGGGGGCATATCGGGGAGCGGAGTGGGAGATTGGGCCGAGGGAATCGTGAAGGTCATCGTCATCTGAATAATCATACAAGTCATTGGTTCTATCCTCTTCCTCCTGGGCCAGGCGGGCGTAACCCGAGGTTGCAGGTCGGTTCTTCGGCATGGTGTATCTGGGGGGAAGAGTGGTCTAATGGAAGGGCCGGGAGGCGAACGCAGGTCAGTGCATCTGAGGGATGGAAGGAGTGACCGGAGAATGAACTAAAAGAGGGCGAAAAGGAAACAGAGCAAGTCGAACGAATCGGATCACGGCATTACTCAATAACGGCTGAGAAAAAGAATAAGAGAAGGGTTCCCTCTGGGGAGTAAGTAGTAAAAGAAGGAGGAGGAACTTGTAAATGTAGAATAGGTGGTGAGAGAGAAGGGAACTTACTTGATCCCTCCAATAAGACCGCCGCCGTCATCCACCGAGAACTTGCTGGTCCTTTACTGTACCATACCGCGAAGTCCCGTGGCATGGCTCGCAAAGGCGAATAGCCAGTCTAGATGCAGCCACAGAGCGGGTACTTTACCGTACCGCACCGCCACAGCCCTGTCCCGTGTGGCTCCACTGGAGCTTAAAAAAGCCCCTGAAATTTGAGCTGATCAGCTTCATTTTCATACTTATTTCGTTTACCTATCCTCGGGCAGGGTGATGGGCTAGCAGGGTGATCCGAGATGACTGGTCGCGCTGCGTTGCGCTAGGCCCAGAATTCGACCTAATTTCGGACCCGTACCTCATATATAACCACCCGGTGTGCTACTATTGAGCCTGGTCGATCGATGGGTGTGGGCTGGATACAATTTGGCATGATGTCAAGTTTGAACCGCAAGAACTGCTATTGTTGAAAAAGTAGGAAGTAACCAAATGGATAGACTCCCTCCGAGGAATCGGTCATATCTTGAATCACCTTCAGAATTGAGCCAGCCGACTGCCGTTGGGGAGGAGGGTTTCCCCGTCGTAGATATATTATCAATGCCAATGCTAGGTTTTGAGCACGGTTATTACCTGCATTGGTGGCCACCACAGTCCATGTCTCGGCTCCTATCCTCGCTCGAAAATGGTAATGCTACCAAAAGAAGATCGAGACGGTCATATAGTAATATATTCATCTCTTCGATGAGAATTGGGCCAAGGATCGGATCGGCGCCACGGTTCTAGTTCATGATAGGAAGCGCATTCAGGCCTTCAGGCCTCTCACTACGGCTGATATTATCGAACTGAGGTATGTGACGATCTTTTAGTGATTGTTGATGCCAATGCCTACTACCCTAACGCTCGTCTTACGCCAACCTGCGCTCACCTCGCAATCACTTCGTGAGGTTCTGCTACTTCATGACATCGTCATCTCGCCCCCTCCCCCCTCCCCCCGCCCCAAAGAGCTGGGCTAAAAAGGGGGATGCAGGGGTGAGATACAATTATCGCGTGGATTGTCATTTCACTCATTCCGAGCCCTGCGTGCTGCATACATAGTCGCTAAATCCTGGAGGCAGGAAGGAGTTAACGGTAATGCGCGTATGGAGCATTGCCATTAGACTCACCAAAATAGCCATGCGTGAAGGAAAAAAAACCCCCACGGCGTAAATTATTGAAAAATCCCGTTTACTGCAGGGAATAAATACCAGCCTTGGGGTTACCAGTAGGGGTCCAATTGATCAAAGATTAGTCTATTTTATTAATAACCACGGCCAAGCATTGCTGTTGTTCCCGCCGATAAATAACAATCGATAGTGTCCGAGGGACGCGCGATAGCGATTCCGATAATCAAGTCAATCTTTCTCCAGAACCTCTTCCAACTTTCTCTCCGTCTCGTGTAACGAACGTCTTGGCTGCGACTGGACTTCTCGATTCTGTGAATTAGTACTACTAGTAAAGAGGTATGTTTTACACTTCCTATCATTGCGGTCTGGTTGGCTCGCTATCCCTCCCAATCAATCCCATTCCATTACTCCTCTTCGTTGTCGTGTGTCCATCCGGTCGAATTCTCCCTATCTGCTCCGTTCAGACCTTTTCATGTCCCACTGACTTCTTCGGCTCTGACGCCCCAACACTCCGGATAGGATAGGAAGAGTTACTGCAATATAGCTTACAAACGGGCAGTTCAATTTGGTGTAAACAAAATTGGGCACATTCCACATCTTTCCTCCCTTTCTTTACGTGGCTGGTCCTTCCGAACGGCACCGGGTTCCCTCTCAGTTGTATACGACCACTATCACGTATTGCTTTCAATTCGGTCAATCCAGGCCGGATTTCTAGCGGGTGTTTCACGACAACATTCACAGTGGCTTCACTCTTGTTCCGGGCGTCGCCCATCGACCCAGCCCTGCGTCCTACCTCGCCGTCGGCCCCCCAGTCTCACGACCTCAAGTACAACAACGCTTCCTCCATTGACAGCCCGTCCGCCTCTCGTCAGTCGACAACGGACGCGGTAGCGAGTGCATCGTCGGCGTCGTCACAGTATTTCGGAGCGCTTCCGGAGTTTGGTTCTTTGGATAAAAGCCCTGGTAGCAGCGACAGCAACGGTAGCAGCTTCCCTGGTTCCCTAGGCCCATCGCTGTCCGGATTGTCTGCTCTGGCCTCGGTCGCATCGGCCCCAACTTCCAACCTGCGGTATGTACTTGGACTGGAGTCATCTGACGTGCTGCTGCTATCGTGTTACGCTTATGTCGAAGGCGATTCCGATGGTCTTGAAATATCTGTTATTTTATGCTTAGACTCTACGAACTACATGGCGATGACCCAGAATCCCTGGTTGGACTGACAAAGATTTTTACGTGAACAGGAATTCCGGGAGTAATGCGCAGCCTATGACCAATATGACTTACGCGACATCATCACCCGCCGCAACTACTGGTGGACAAGGCAATAGCCCGGTAAGTAGTAGAAGTGAACGTGTGTTGAGGATGTGTCTTATCGTATCTGTGTTGGCGCTTATCAATATGCGACCCCATTTTTGCTTTTTTTTTTTCTTTTTTTTTTTTTAATTTTTTTTTCCTGGGGGAAAATTGGAAAGTCCTTCCCAATCTGTTATCAGCAGCCGATGGGGTCTTGGCACCGCACCACCAGCTGCGTGTCAAGTCTTATCGCGCCAGCCCGTCAAATCTCTCCCGATCTTATCAACCGTCGCTCTTTTCCCTCTATTCCACTATCAGCGCCATACCTCATCCACCCCATTTACTTCCACCCTCCTTGCTCGATCCTCTCATCTTTTTATACAATGGCGACAACCTTGGCTGACCAGAAGCGCCCCCATTTACAGCCCGTCTGCCAGAATTGTGGTACTTCCACCACGCCCTTGTGGCGCCGGGATGAACTCGGTTCGGTCCTCTGTAACGCCTGTGGCTTGTTCCTGAAGCTCCACGGAAGACCTCGTCCGATAAGCCTGAAAACCGATGTGATCAAAAGCCGCAATAGGGTCAAGACCGCGGGTCAAGGCCCTAAGCGTAAGGTGAGCAGGAATCCCCGAAAATTTTTCTATTGATTCTGGTTACTCCGCCGTAGCTCAAAATCCCGAAGTGGTACAAGACGCTGACATCTAATCGCCTCAATTAGTCTAGCAGTGCCGTTGATGCAAATGGACTCTCCACGTCGAGATCAGAGGCCGGTACTCCCCCACTTGGATCTCATGGATATCGTCGCGCGTCGCGGAAGATGTCTCCGGGCCATTCGGACCGTTCCAACTCACCAGTCTCCCGAACAGAAACGCCTGGTCTTCCCCCAATGCAACAGCAGCAGCTCCCGCAGCAACACAACTCCAACATCGCCCCGCAGCACATGTTCGACAGCGTTACCCTGGGAGATCACGGTCTGACAAATGGCCTCTCGTCCGGGCAACTTCGCCAGCAGTCTCCTACCTCGACGTCTGCAGCTGTGGACCGCCACAACGAGTCTCCTCAGACGGTTGAGGGGCTCCTAGCCGCGAATACATCGTTGAAGACCCGCGTGCGAGAATTGGAGTTCGTCAATGACCTTTTTAGGGGTCGGGTAACAGAACTCGAACAGAGCGATGCGGCTGCGCGCCGGTCCGAGATGATCGCCCGCGACTCGGAATCGCGCCTGAAACGAGCCCTCGAGGAAGCACAACGGCGTGAAGAAGACCTGAAACGTCGGGTCTCTGAACTGGAACGGCACGTCAGTGAAGCCAGCAATGGCAACCACGAAGGAAATGAAAGCCCTGGCGAGCCAATGGCGAAACGGATGAGGCTCTCTGATGTGGTAGATCAACCCTCTACTTCTCCTATTAGATCGCCCAAGAGCGTCTAACCACAGGGATCACAGGGATCGAACGACGGCTCGTGAATCTCGTCGCCCCCCCTCGATTCGAGCAAAAACGAAGTGCAACCGCTTTGCTAAGTTCTCAGATCTACCTTGGTCTTTTTGATACCCTTTACGTGTCTTGTCATTTGGCTGGATGTATATCGGATTAAACTTAATAACTCTCCCTTCCAATACTTCAATTCTTTCCTCATTCGCTTCTTTACTTCACATCATTATTGCTCTTGGATTACCGAGCACTTTGAATTCCGGTACGAGACGGAGGAGATCATGTGGGGACAGCAAACCGCGGGAAGCTTTCAGGTGAAGAAGAAAGCCTTTTTTTTTTCCTATTTTCTATTTTTTTTTCTTAAAAAAAAAGCAAAGGGGGGGCAGCCATATTCAGTTGTTTTGTGTTCATTATTCCCAATTGTTTTGTTTCTTTTACTGCCAAGATTTGGCCTCCTCTGATCGTCGATGGCCGGGCGGGTAGGATGGCGATAGGATTGCAAGCAGGACTGCAGTGGTTACGTGGTAATTGATTGAATTCTTCACCTTCCGAGAGAGGGTCAGGATATGGCAGCCCAGCAGGGAAATGACTCGCGTTGAAAATCTTTTGATATCTTGTTGCTCTAAAATGCGTTCCCATTCTATTCTACCGTGTTATTTTTAGCTAGTCTTTGTCTTGATGTGACTGACTCTATATGTATGGAGTGTCTGATGTGTGAATGCCCGATCCGGCCATTTATCGTTGCCCGTCTTATCTTATCAGTCGTGGTGTTTATCTATCTACTACTATATAGGTCTTCCACCAATGGTTTACGCCGCCGGCGGTTATCTTACCTCGGCTACTTGCGGGTGTCGCTCGGATACATCGAGGTTCTCCGGTCAGGCTGACGAATGCTTTCGGAAAACAGCATCACGTGGGGATGGTGAAAATGAGCTACTACTAGTACTTATGGAGGAGTAGGATGATGTGGGGTATTTGGATTATATAAGAAAGCATTATCTCCTGGTTGGTGAAGGAGTGTGTGCATGGATCAGGGCAAATGCAAAGAATGAATACTACTGTACTTCCAACGACGAAAGATAGCCCTCCCAAAATTACCATCCGTCTATACACATAACCCGCAAGGGACATATGAGATGAGTTATCGCAATACCGCTAAGACTTGGGTATATAGCTAAGAAAAAAAAACATGCAAAATTGGCTTTGCAGCCAGGCCATTTTGAAAGATAAAGAGGCGCCCATAAGTGAACGGGCGGCATTTCTATATGCCATCCCGCATCAAGCAAGGCGGTCGTGCTCGACCTTCTTGCGAATTGCGCCGTGGACCCGCCGCTCGCGCAGGATACTCCACAAGCATACTATGATACCGGCCACTCCTGAGAAGAATGTGGTATAGTATGCCGTCCGGTAACAGCCCAAGCCGTCGGGACAGACCCGGTCTCCATCGGGACCGACAACAGAGTGTCGGTCGTAAATGCTGCCATACAGCAAGTTAAAGACATTTCCGCTCAGAACGGGGGCGAGGGTCATCACACCCCAGTTTTGGGAGAGGCCTCCGATGCCGAATGTGTGAGCCACCAGAGACGGGAAGACGCCGAAAAGGAATCCGTATGCGACCCCCGTGAATGCTGATACCACAATCAACTGGTGTGGATTGGATATCGCAGCTCCTGCGAGTTGGGTCACGGTGAATACAACCGCGGAGATAAATAAGCACCAGAATCGTGACATGTCGAGCTTTTTAACTAGGAGATCCGATCCAATTCCTGAAATGGCAACTGTTACTAGGGAATGTATGGATCATATGTATGGTGGCACATACCGCTGAAAAGTCGGCCGACGAAATTACCAAACGACAGGACAGACACATGCATGACTTGTCTCTGTTGGATGAATCTGGAGCTGGCACTATCGTCGTAGTATTTCCACAATGCTTTAGCCTGCGGGGGTTAGTATACACATGCGCATGCCTCTAACATGGATATCTTACGCTGTTGCCAATGTTGCTAGTATCCTTGTTAGTATCCCAGTGGATTAAACCGTAGTAGAAACGAAATCGGGTTAAAACATACTTGATTGTCATCAAACCAATTCCAGAAAGAAGAGCCATCATCAAGAAAAGCTGCCAGAACTCTATTTTGGGCAGCATCGCCAAGCCTCTAATGTCTGGGTGAGGTGAGCCGACGCCAACATCAAAGAGAGCATCATCTTCCTCGGGGTCAACGTCCCGAGATTGCCTTGGGGTGCTTTTGGATACCAATGACGATGTTTCATCCAAGTCTTGATTGTGGCTAGGAGGCTGGGAGTGGTTCGATGCGCCAGATTGCGACCTTACATGCATCGGGGAGTGGGATTCAAAAGCTGTAGAACTCTGCATACCTGCTTCATCAGACGCTTCTGGAACATAACGCAAATCAGAGGACTTCGTCCTGTGCAGTCGGGTGGACTCTACTCCTGGTGATCGATCCCGTGATAACGGCGTGTACGCTTTAGTTGGGGGCATAAGTCGAAGAAGGGGAATAGAGACGAGGTTGAGGACAAACGTCCCCACTGCTAGCAAAAGAAGGAACTGGCCAGTATCATCCTTGAAGATCAAAGACGATACGTTCGACCAGAAAAAAGCGCTCAGCCCGAATGCTGCCAGGGGAAATGAGGTCGCTGTTCCCCGATGGTCGGGGAAGTTTGTTGCGGCTAAGGGACACGGATCTTAGTTCCGCACACTCGTAAGGCAGAGATCTACACACCTGTCTTGATCGAAGCCGAGAAGGCGGAGCAACTTCCGAGGCCAGTAAGGAATGAGAAAAAGGACAACGCGGCCACACTGAGCGAACCCTTTCCATGCTCATAGGCTATCATTGTCGGCAACAATTAGCCCAAACATCAAAGAGCGCCAGTGACAACCAGATAGACAAACCAATATATATGGGATAATAGCCGATACCGAGGGCCACAGCACCAATAAACGTTGTGAGTCGTGGACCTCGAGAATCAGTTAACAGCCCCAATGGAACTCCCGATGCATACATCCCGAGATTCCCAGCCACACCCTATGAACTGTCAGTCCGAGAAACATCGGTTTTCCGAGGGAAACGAGACAGCTTACAATGAAGTTGCTCTCGGTCGACGAGATCTTCATTCGCTCCGCAAATTGTGGCGCCCATGCTGAATACGCATACTGCGGTCAATCAGTATATTTCTTAAATAGACCATCCAGTCCATAAGTGTAGTCCAAGAGGGAGTTTGGACGTAGGGGTAAGTATTCAAGGCAAATCATACATTGGTTCCACAGGCCAGGGCTACTAGTGTAGCCGCAACCACGGATATAAGGCGTCGGGTTTTATGAGTTGACTCAGTCATGGTGAATTGTCGCGGTGCTCAGATCGAGATGTGAAAGAAAGGCTATATATAGGGTTTCGCCCAGCGCATACACTGCGTGGGGGAAACAATGGAATTGAAATTGGGGCCCCGGGGGGGATTGTTAGATAAATGCCGATTGCTCTCGGTGAATGGAGAAAGATAAAGCTTATCGGTGTCTCAGACGTCAGGATGGTATAAGAGAAGGAATCCAGACAATCCGACCGGAACGAACGAATGCAAGGGGAGGGATTGGACTTAAATACGAGGCGTGGAAGAAAAGTTTACAATCTAATGAGTGTAGAAAAAAAAAAAAAAAAAAAAAAAAAAAAAAAAAAAAAAAAAAAAAAAAAGAGGGGGAGGGAAATTGAAGAGGGAGAAGCACGCGACGACAGAAGACAAAGTGGCCGTAGGACTCGTAATCGTTGCCGAACTAAATCGTTCATGACCCCAAATGTATTCAGAGGTACCACTCAGTATACATACATGCCTGTATGTACGGAGGTACACAAGTACCGTCAGGTACAGTAACACCTTGCTGGACAGCGCTATCGGCCTTTTTAGGTCAGGTTACAGGTGAGCTGGCACCGTTCTAGAGGTGGGACGCCGCGCTAGTCAATCACCTGACTTATATTACGGCTTCCGACGCTAAACACACTA